>CAWUFQ010000323.1:112500-115294 GCA_963921405.1 Cepaea hortensis | reverse complement strand
AGGAGGTAACGGAGGAGGAGGGTGGAGGCGGAGGGAGTAGGAGGGGAGGGAGGATGGAGGAGGAGGGGAGAGGAAGAGGGAGAAGGAAGGAGGGAGAAGGAGGAGGGAGGAGGGAGAGGGAGGAGGGGGAGGAGGTAGAGGGAGGAGGGGGAGGAGGTAGAGGGAGGAGGAAGAGGAGGGGGGGGAGGGAGGAGTTAGAGGGAGGAGGAGGGGAGGAGGTAGAGGCAGGAGGAGAAGAGAGGAGGAGGGAGTCGCCATTCCGAATTCATACTCGTCTAGGTTCTGTGATTTCGGTCCTTCCATTGATTGTTCTTCCCTTTTACACGACTGTAGATACTTCCTTACACATAAAAAGATGAATTGTCATTGATATTGCCGTGGCATGGAGGCATATATATCAGCAGCAGAGTTGAACGCCTACGCCAGCCGGCACGGCACTTGATGATGATGATGATGATTGCCGTGTGACGATTCTGTGTAGTCACGTCATTTTCTTCCCTTTCCCTAGCGATATGGTTCGGGGATTCTTTCATCATCATCATCATCATATATTTACGTACATATTTTGGGAATGGGAGGAGGGAGGAGGAGGAAAGAAGAAAAAAAAATACGACAGTTGGCCAGCGCTGGAATGAAAGGAAGGCGTGTAGAAAATTTCATCTCAATCGGATGGGCCGTTCGCGAACGCATAAAGGACATACATACATACATACAGGCAGACAGACGGAGATCCTAATTTATATATAAGATATTCGCTGATTAAGCATCAGTCAACCTATCGACTGTGTCCATCTGGTCATTAACTTCTCGCGGTTACCTGAATTGTACTCACCTCGTTATTCGTGAGGTCTTGAAAGAGGTCAAGGTCAAAACAACATTTTTGACAATAATTCGTGACAGGTTCATGAGAATCCAGTGAAACGTACTGAACACCGCTCTCTAACCTTATTATTGAATGCCTATAAAAGATTGACGCTCCTCGAAGAAATTCAGTTGAAAATTCAATGCGCAAGTATGGTTCATCTCACTACACAACAACGACTCATCATCATTCGACGTTTACAGGATGGACAGTCACAAGTGTAGTAGCCAGAGAATTTAATGTGGTTAGAAACACCATTAGTCGCCTTTGGAGGCGATTTAAAGAAACTGGCTCAGTGGCAGACCGGCCGCGCAGTGGAAGACCCAGAATCACAACTGCTGCCGAAGACCACTTCATACTGCTGGCGTCGCCTTAGGAATCGATTTGCATCTGCAGCCCTCTCCACAGTCCAGTCAATGCCAGGAGCTCGTCGAATTTCAGATCAAACGGTCAGGAACCGGAATCACGACGCTGGTCTTTGGGCTAGAAGATCCTACAGAGGTCCTGTTCTTACGGACCAGCATCGCCAGAACCGACTGCAGTGGGCGAATCATCATCGCCAATGGAGATGACTGGAGATGGGTTTGGTAATAATGTTGAATCTACGAACGGTGTGTAGCCTTTACGCCGTTATCTACGAACGGTGTGTCGCATTTACGTCATCATCTACGAACGGTATGTATCTGTTACGCCATCATCTACGAACGGTGTGTATCTGTTACGCCATCATCTACGAACGGTATGTAGTCTTTACGCCTTTATCTACGAACGGTGTCTAGCATTTACGTCATTATCTACGAACAGTGTGTAGCTTGTTATCCCATCATCTACGAACGGTGTGTATCTGTTAAGGAGTCATCTACGAACGGTGTGTAGCTTTTATCCCATCATCTACGAACGGTGTGTAGCTTTTATCCCATCATCTACGAACGGTGTGTAGCGTTTACGCCATCATCTACGAACGATGTGTAGTATTTATACTTTCATCTACGAACGGTGTGTATCTGTTACGCCGTCATCTACGAACGGTGTGTAGCCTTTATCCCATCATCTACGAACGGTGTGTAGCTTTTATCCCATCATCTACGAACGGTGTGTAGCTTTTATCCCATCATCTACGAACGGTGTGTAGCTTTTATCCATCATCTACGAACGGTGTGTAGCTTTTATCTCATCATCTACGAACGGGGTGTAGCGTTTACGCGTCATCTACGAACGATGTGTAGTATTTACACCATCATCTACGAACGGTGTATATCTGTTACGCCGTCATTCTACGAACGGTGTGTAGCTTTTATCCCATCATCTACGAACGGTGTGTAGCTTTTATCCCATCATCTACGAAAGGTGTGTAGATTTTACGCCATCATCTACGAACGGTGTGACATGAAATACACCAGGGTGACAGACTTGCGTTTGGTCGACAGATGTAGACATCTTCGGGGCGTTAATAATATTGCCTACAGACCGATGTTTACAAATTTAAACGGCGCTGGTAACTGTCCGTATCTGCTTTCCGAGTCAAGGCTGTTACAACATGCACGTCCCATGAAAGCCACAGCAAGACTGAAAAAACTGCCTCATTGTTCTCCATTGGTGTCTCTTTCATCATACACCTTTGCTGTCAACACAGTTTCATTTAATAAATAAAAAAAAAAAGAGAGATTGTATCATCACTATTCGTCTGCCATTCCAACTACATCTCTCCTTGTATAAAGTCGTCTTTATTTGTTTTATCTCTCTCCCCCCCCACTGGAATCTTCCCTGTATATATTCCCACTCCACTCGAATCTTCCCTATAGCGATCACCTCCAACCGCTCCACACTACTTATTTCGCGAGCGCTTTCAATACTGCGTCACTTCCTGTAAACTACCTACGGAGCTCGTTGCTCACAGTTCGATGTTTGTGTCTTGGGATGTTGATGTCTCCA
>CAWUFQ010000323.1:0-105000 GCA_963921405.1 Cepaea hortensis | reverse complement strand
GTGTCTAGGAGCCATGCCGTCCATCCATGTTCTGTGTCTAGGAGCCATGTCTCTCACCCGTGTTCTGTGTCTAGGAGCCATGTCTCCCATCCATGTTCTGTGTCTAGGAGCCATGTCTCCCATCCATGTTCTGTGTCTAGGAGCCATGTCTCTCACCCATGTTCTGTGTCTAGGAGCCATGTCTCCCACCCATGTTCTGTGTCTAGGAGCCATGTCTCTCCCCATGTTCTGTGTCTAGGAGCCATGTCTCCCATCCATGTTCTGTGTCTAGGAGTCATGTCTCTCACCCATGTTCTGTGTCTAGGAGCCATGTCTCCCATCCATGTTCTGTGTCTAGGAGCCATGTCTCTCACCCATGTTCTGTGTCTAGGCGCTATGTCTCTCACCCATGTTCTGTGTCTAGGAGCCATGCCGTCCATCCATGTTCTGTGTCTAGGAGCCATGTCGTGCAATGGCTTGGTATCTTTACACGCGCAGTCCTGCCGAAAGCGTCTCACACAGCACGAACCCCGTAGCTCCAGCGACGACCTCCCGGGAGTCTCCGAGTAAACTGCACTCTAGAACCAAATGACTTGGCGCGAGGCAGGGTGCGTGGCCACTTCGCCACGGTGACTTGCGGAAAATTCAGAATGGACACACCAACTAAACTGTTGAATGATGTTGACTAAACTGTTGGGTGATGTTGACTAAACTGTTGCATGATGTTGACGAAATTGTTGAATGATATTGACAACATTTGAGACATGACTAGTGTATATATGTATTTATGGCTTTACCTAAAAGACATGAAGCAACAGCGTGCAAAGAATTATGTACAGTTAGCTTTATAAACCATGTCTCCAAACTACTACTTAGAATTATAATGTAACGAACAAGAGACAAATAAAGATGAACATTTGTGAAACACAGTATGAATGTGAGAATGGGAACGGACTGTCTCAGACCTAAGTGTAAGAGACGTCTCTATTGAGTGCTTCCACTCTGGGAAACACTAATTTATCTTTCAGTTACAGTCATCTTCGTCGTACAGGCTCAGTGACCAACACCGTTTCAAGTAATACAAATTTCGTTTCTTCATTTTAAACATCTAATCCACCCTTTCTTCACTCATTTGTCATTCCCACTTCTGTACATGTCTATCCCGCCCTTTGTTGGATCTTCGCAATCCCACTCGTGTCTTTCCTATAGAGATTGACCTCCGTTATCAGTTATCAGTTGGGGTATCTTCGTTGCACTCCGGACATGTCCATAGGTGCTCAGATCCCCCCCCCCCCCACCCCCCCCCCCAGCATATTCATCAGCGTCCGGTGGCTAATAGTGCCAGTTCTGTGTTGGTTGACGCGGCGCTTTGTTTTCTCGATGTACCTCTCGCGTCTGGCTGTGCCGATTCTTACTCCCAGGTCTTTCATCCTGGACAGCGATGTGAAATCACTGACGTCAAAGTCCTCTGTTCTCGCCATATCTTTAAGGACGTTAATAACATCGGCACGATCCATGGGCTGGCCATCTACAGGGGGTGCAGAGCCAGCCAGTTTGTCAGCTCGTTCATTTCCCTCGACTCCCGCATGTCCCGGGACGAAGATGAAGGTGACTTTACGGACAACAGACTTCCGCAGCGATTCAGTCCACTGTCTACGTACAGATCCAGCTTCGACCTTCTGAATCGTGCTCATTGAATCACTTAGTACACACACGTTGGTATAATGCTGTGATTCCAGCCATATGAAAGCCTGTGTAACTGCCATCACCTCCATCGTCATGCTGCTCGTGGTCATAGAGTGGGCACCACTGGATTCTTGAACGGTTCGGCCCTCCGAAGGGGCTGTAAATGCCCACGCACTTCTCTGCTGCTTTACAACAGATCCATCTGTATAGATGAGCACTTCGGAGCTATCTGAGTGTTCATAGATGAGCGCGTTAACCTCTGCATTGACAGCGGCAGGGTTCTGCTCTCTGCACCGTCTGTTGAGTGTGATAATGCAGGAGAAAGTGCACTTAAAAGCTGGAGGCACCGGCACCCATTCCTTGCCGGGGTTGATACTGGTAAGACTGCAGACCTGTCTGAAGGACACCTTCCGCCCGACCCATCCATGATTTGCAACTCTTTAGCCTGTCACCCTTTTCTCTGAATACAGCGTCATGTAGAGGGTGCTGCTCATCTGCACTTATTTTTAAGTATGCACGAGCTCTCCAGATCTTGATCCTGTGTTCCATTGTCGGGAAGTCAAGGAGGTATCTCATTGCTACACAGCTGGTGTCTCTCGGGCAGCCCAATATGATGCGCATGGCTTCGTTTTGTACCTTTTCAAGTCTTCCAATCTGTGTAGGGCTGACAGTGAGGATGGCCAGGGCATACTCGATGCGTGAAAGCACAAGTCCTTGGAACAGAAGTAATAGCAGTCTTTGCTCGATATTGGCAGTCGCCATGACTCTCATTGCTGACAAACCTTTTCGAGCCTTCGTTATGACATAATCGACATGATCTCTGAAGGACAGGCTACGATCAAGCCTCACGCCAAGATATGTCATTGACTGGGTTCTACTTAAACTGCTCCCATCCATTCTTACTGCCGGCAGGTCTGTTTTCACAATATGGTTGTTTAGTGACAAGGGCATCGGCATCAGCACACCATGAGGAAATTCGATCTAGTAGAGATTGACCTACTCGCCCCAACATTTATTTAGCATAAGCTTATACTACACCCCATCCTGTTCACTCTCAGCTAGATGAATTTTGTAGCTCGTGGCACAAACTCGGTTGTTGTACCCTAACAGTTCGACGTCTGCCTAGGGTTGCCATATACGTGGGCACCAAAAGGAGGACATAATAAGATTTAAAAAGAGGCAAAGGAGGACATATTGAATGTTTCATTTGAATTGTTCAAGATTAAACCCACAATCAGTACAATTTTATTACAATAGCTGACAATAAGTGTGTCTTACTCTTAGTGGATCGACCAAGAAACAATCATGTTAAAAAATAAATATAAATTCAATGGAGGCCTTTTTTCAAAATGCTAGAAAAACATTATTTAAACAGCCGATTGTACAATTATTAAAAGTCGCTGAAAAAGTCGACAGGGTCGACTTCATTGCACCGGGTTTTATCCCATATGGCTCGGTCTCTTTTCGCAGCGCGGAAAGCGTCACACAAAGCACGAACTCCGTAGCTCTAGCGACGACCCACAGGAGTCTCCGAAAAATTTAACTCGTGAACCGAAAGACGCTGAAAGTATAAATGTACAATTATTACCTTATCAATCAATCAATCAATCATGTGCCATGCCGGAAAGCGTGGGCGGTCATGACTCGCCATTTCACTCAATCACCAGTGTCGTGGATCAGCTCAGTGTTTCTGTCTCGTCATGCCATGTGGCCAAACCATCCAGGTATTTTCCTCTCGGTCTTCCTCTTGGTCTGTTCCCTTCGATCTTGCCAGTTGTCACCAAGTTCTCCAATTCATTTCTTCTCATAACATGTCCAAAAAATTTTGACTGTCTACGTCTAATTTCTCTAATCAGTTTACGATGTTCATTTGTCTCCTGTAGTACTTGGTCATTGGTTTTTCTGTCTGTCCATGGTATTCTTTGCATTTTCCTCAGAAACCACATTTCTGCAGCCATCAGATGCTTTTCAGCTTGACTGCTCATTGTTCAAGTTTCACATCCATACAAAAGAACAGGCTCTATGTATCCCCTCAACACTCTTTTTCTCGTTTCAATTGACATCTTTTTATTGGTCAGAATGTTTTTCATCTTGCTAAAGGCTACTTTCGCCATGGCGATTCTTGTTCTAATCTCTTCAAGGCATCTCCCATCAGATGTTATGACTGTTCCAAGATAATTCTACCGATTCACTTGTTGAAGAATATTTCCATTTACTTGTATATTACATCGTGGCACTTCTTTCTTCCTAGTGACGACCATAACCTGAGTCTTTTTACAATTTAATTCTAACCCCAGTTGCTCACTGTACAACAACCGCATCTACTAATTGTTGCAGGTCCTGCGCATTGTCTGCAATTAATACTGTATCATCTGCATATCTAATGTTATTGATGTTTCGTCCTCCAATGCTGATATTACCTTATAATCTTTATTAAATAACAGAGGAGCGGATGGCCGAGGAGCTAGAACGCCGGACTCTCCTTCGGGAGACCCGGGTTCGATCCCTCGGTAAGGTGTGTGATTTTTTTCTGTCGGGGGCAAAAAGAAAATCATAACCTGCACAGTTCGCGGCGACTGCACTAGCCAGGCGGCCTTAATTCCTCAGGCTCAAAGACCCCTCTGCCATACACCGCAAGGTACTATATTGGCAGTAAATGACAGTTCAATTTACACAACATATTTCTCGGAGGAGCCAACTTTCCGTAGAAGATCCTCGTTAGCAAGCACATATGCGTAAAACTGTTCACATGTCTTTTTAGAAGCCATTTTCATAAACATAGAAGGCACAAATTACAAATTAAAATTTTTTTTTTTTTTAAATTTGGGTCTTTGCTACTGGAAATAACATTAACATGTTGATTATAGAGACTACAACGTAGAGCTAGATTGTTAGTGTTGCCGAATAAAGCAACAGTTAGATTCAAATTATACAAATCATTGGTGTTTCACATTTGGTATAATTAGGAAAATTGGATAAATATTATTAAGCAATTGGTTTTAATAAAGCAATAAAAGTAAATATCAAAAAGAGTAATGAGCCAGATACAGATAACAGTTAGAATTACTATAATCGACTAGTTCGCAGAAATACATAGACTTTGTACATTTTAACAATGTAAACATACGGTAGAGTGTAGAGACATTGTAAGTTGTAACAACAATACATAAAAAATTATAACATAAAATATAAGAAAAGCCGGACATTTAAAAGGTTTTTAGCTTTGCCTGCCAGACTGAGAATATTAGGCTAAAATGGAGGACATGTCCTCTTTTTGCCGGATGTCTAGCAACCCTGCGTCTGCCCAACCTACGCTATGTACATTTTTGCAGTTTTAAAAATGAAATTGTATCTAGTGGTTTTTGTGTTCTGACCAGGATTGTCTAGCCGCAACTCTCAGTCTGTCACTTGTGAATGTGTTCTTGCAAAGCTGATCGACTCCAACTGCATGATTTGCCGATACACACGCCGTTTGACTCGGGCTCCGAAGGTTGTGGGTTCGATTCCGGGCCAGGTGCTTCGGTTCACGAGTGAAATTTTTCGGAGACTCCTGTGGGTCGTCGCTAAAGCTATGGAGTTCGCGCTTTGTGCGACGCTTTCCGCGCTGCGGAAAGAGACCGAGCCATATGGGATAAAATCCCGGTGCAATGAAGTCGACCCTGTCGAATTTTAAGCGACTTTTTTCTTAAACTGCATGATTGTTGCATTATTACATATCCACACTATGCATATAAATGGTGGGGTACACGCAGACACAGAAAGGCCTGAACTGATGCTGTATAGATTACAATGAGTGTGTCACTTGTTTTCCCGGGAGGAAGTTGGAATCAACAAGCACATCTTCAAACTTATTATCTGTTGGGATTATTGACTGACTTCTGTCTACACTCCTCCCTTCTGTCTTCCCTTCCATATATCTATTTCTTTCACTCTCTCTCTGTTATTCCCTCAACACACACTCCGACAACAGTTCCTTTCAACGATAAATAAAAGATTTATTAATAAAAACTATGTCTGGTGTATGTATGGATAGTGTCTATGTAGTTGGTATGTTCTTCTAGTGTGGATGCCAGATAAGATGTTGATAGATAGTCTCCGTGTCTTCTCTCGTCTCTTCTCTCGGCTAAAGTACAGGACAGTACATAGATACAACGGAACGGTCTCACCCTGAATGCTCCGTCTGCTTGAGTCTGTAGGTATATCCGTTTTTTGTAAGGAAAAATGTTCACCACTGTATCACTGTACTTAAACCGATCACTATATATTGTCCGCTTAGACTGAATGTTCTTTGCTCTTTATAACGTTCCTAATTCCATCCTGGAAACAACATCGATTTTCTAGTATTTTCTATTTTGTCCTGTAAAAGTTCTACACTGGATAGTTCTTAATTTGTATAGACACTTGGTATGCGCCTTGCAACTCTTCGATACTGAGTCATTTGAGTCTTTCTAATATGTTACAGGGTCTCTATTTTCCGTTCTCTGTCATCCTTAATATTTTCGATGACACTTCTTTTCTCTCCTTTCTTATGCACACGTGTCGTGCTTTATTATTTGAAAGTGCTTTCTTTGGGGTTATCAACACTGATTAATCTTTACCACAGCCATCTGTGTTATATCTTCGTTGATATGTCCCGCACTGGTATTGGAACCTTATAATTATCCTTGTCTGAATTGGGAGTACTAATGCACAATAGATACACAAACGTTCCTCCGAACGCAGCACCACCCTTTTCATACTCCCTTGTCTCATGGAAATCCAGAATCACACTAAACTTCCACAAAGAAGTGGCCACTCTTTATAGGTCATTTTTGCCGCATAGTCCTTGACCTATCTGGACACCTCAAGTCAATACCTCATTATCCCCGTTAGTGGAAATTTACTGATCGGAAACTTTTCCGTTATTTCTAAAACCCTCATTGTTTTGTTCCTTCACTCTGAGTCATCTAGACCGCAATATGCTGTGGAAATTTCCTCAGTAACCAATCTCCCCACCTCCTTATCAGCCCCAACTCTGGCGGCTCTTTTAACTCTGTTCCCGGTAGTTCACCATCCGCGTAATCAGCGCTGACTCCCTCTCTACACCCACCTGACACTATCTGGTTTTTCAATCCTGTCTTTATCACCTGACCGCGATACTGTCCAATAGAGCTGTCTGCCTTTGTCGCAAACCTATTTGTCCACGCGACAGTTTACCTGTGCTGTCTGCGGGCACTTCCGTGTCTTGACCTATAAACACATGCGCCTGGTCACTCAACCCGACATTTCGTGATGTTTGTGACTATTGACTTAACCTCGTCATCCTACACTCTCGTTGACCTGTGCCGCTGTTATTTCTACGTTAACACTTCAATCCGTTAACATTGGGGGTCATTGACTCCGGTCACACCGTGGTTTGTTATCCTTACTGTTTTGTTTGTTAACCCTTCTCCTACCTGGTTAGTCGTTTTATAAGGTCGTCTATCTGGGAATCAATAAACTATCATCATTCTGTGACAGAGTGGATCATAGAATGCGAGAAGTAGAATGCTACAGCTTTACTAGAACACAACCACAAGTGACAAAATTGACGTTACGGCTACAGATTTCGTCAGCTTATAAACAACAAAGAGACACTGATACAACCACAGAAGACAATCAAATGAAGGAATATACAAAGATTATAGACATCTGTGTCGCTGAACTACCTTGTCATGAACCCGGCATTTCTGTAGCATGCGCATGGTATGTAGGTAGAGGGGAAGGTTTATAGATGGCACCAACACGTTTGATAAAGTAAAACATGGTGGAATAATCAAAATTTTGGAGGAAATTAAAAGTGACGGAAAAGATCTCAGAACAATGAACAATATTTACTGGAAAATACTAGCAATTACAATGGAAAATAAATGGAAAATTATGAAGCACAAAAGACAGTCGGTTGTGGAGAAATATGAACGTCTGGGTCTTATGACATAGCACATGATGATGCTGATGATATCGGCGGAAGAGGTGGACTAGCGTACTAACCCCATGCGAGAAAATATAATAGGGAACAGATGATACTGCTGTAGGACTTATTTGTACGGTCAACATCGCCCTCCACCTCTGGCTGAGTATGACATCAGTGGGAAGTGGTGATCTGTCCACTTTTGAATTAAGCCAGCATGACCCACCCCCCCCCCCCCCTCTAGCTGAATATAACATCAATGGAAAGTGGTGATCTGCCCAGGGTGAGCTAAGCCAACAAATCTCTGAAGATATTCTGCAGGACTGCTCTTTACAAAAAGCTAAGAAATTTGCACATCTCTCCTGAATCATCATTGTTGTTTGTCCATCAAGAATGATGATGACCATTCATTTCATATCGTGGGGTTGAAAGTGTGGAGCCGTGAGTTCTAAAATGGCTGATATGACCTATTTTGGCTCGAAATGTTCTTTGGCAATGTGGATAAAGAATGCTTGACGTTCCAGAAGGAAGATCTCCTGCAGAGGTTTTTCTGTCCAGCCTTTTCTTCACAGCTCTTGCAGTCCTGGTTACTTCACAAGTGACTGCACCCTTATGTAATGATGTACGCCACAAATTACGGTGTTTAGCAGCAGTCTCTCAGGTGTCAAGATGAATTCCAAAAGCTTTCAGTGAGATTTTCAGAGTATCTTTAAAGGTTTCTTCTGGCCGCCTTGGGAGCGTTTACCACAACGAAGCTCGCCGTAAAAATGAATCATCATTACATGTCAAGTTGTATGGAATGCAAACGAAAATAAAATAACAACACAAACCCCGGAGAAGTTCATGAGAACACATCTGACGGTATAATGATAAAAAAAAAACGACCGCGAGAAGAAAAAGAAGAGGAGGGTTATCATGTCAAGTGAAGATTGCTGACTGAGACATGTCATGCGCACACAGTATCTTCCGGTTTATTAACACCTTCCTGTACCCGATACCGTCGGCAATAAAGTAGAGAGTTGTGGTCACGTGGTTCATCGAACACACCGACTTCCTACAGATCGTCAACATGAACTCTTCAACACACCTGCACACACCTGACAGATAAATGCACTCATCTATTCTCACCTGTACCAAAAGAAACCTAAAGTAATATTTGACAGATATTGACATAACCGGCTGACGTGTTCCACTATTTATGCAGCACAATTTCAGATGCTAGTAGGCTGTTTACTTTGTTCCTTAACAAGTTGTGTGGTTTTCGTTTGCGCTCTGTTGCTTTCCCATCGGCCAATCAAAAGAAGTAGTGTCTGACATCCCAACGGCGCGATATGCACAATGCACGGACTTCTACAGCCTTGGATTCTCGGCAACAGCTAATATTGTCCTAGACCTTGCCGTATTTCTTCTGTAAACAAACGTTCGTACACATTGCTGATATGTTTTCAAGACTATCAAGAATGTTAACATTAGAACTGTGGCCGTGTTTGTTCTATGAGTTTCTCAGTTACAAGTTTCACCAAACTAGTCTGTGGCCTACAATCGTTTAGATAATTGACAGTTTCCGTATTAAGTTTGCGACACCCGGAAAGACCAGGAAGGCTAGATTATATTCCGAGGAAGGCAGTTGTACTGGGGCTCTTGTTTCAACAGATCAATCCAGCCTATCTGCACCCACCTCCCAAGCCAACGTGGCTCAATCTCACAGAGACCTATAGAGGCTGCACCAATCTTCTGTTATAACTAGACAACCTCAAAACATCTTCGAAAGCAATGGCTCGTCCTTGATGTAACTAGGTCTGTAGCCGTCATGTAAGACGCAAAGTGAGAGTCAACTGATGGGCACTACATGACCCTCCAGTGATGAAGGTAGCAGCAAACAACACACGACCTTCATGAGACAAGAGAGTCAACCGATGTGCACTGATCAGAGTTAGTTAGTTAGTTATTTAGTCGGTCAGTCAGTCAGTCAGTCAGTCAGTAAGTAAGTTAGTTAGTTAGTTAGTTAGTCGACAGATCATCTTCATTGCACATCAAACCATTCAGTCCATAAGTGCTCGGATCCCCCCCTCAGCAAATCCCGCAGCGTATGGCGGCTAACGACACCAGTTCTGTGTTGGTTTATTATTCTTCTTTCGCTTCCGGCGTAGTGTTCTTGTTTGGCCACATTTCTTTTAACTTTCTGTTCTCGCAGCCTGACCATGGTTGTAGATTCCCAGTCATCACTTGGTTCTCGTAAACGACTGTCTGCCTGGTCCATGTGGCTCGTCCGCCTTCCACAGTAGCCCTACCCGCAAGCCTGTCAGCCTGCTCCTTCCCTTGTACGCTCGCATGCCCTCGCACGAAGATGAAACTAATCTTTGCCAGCAGAGACCGCTCCAGAGACAGCAGGCACTCTCTTCGGACACACCCCATCTCTGTCCCTCAGAGCATACTCATTGAGTCACTAAGAACACAAGCCCGATTGAATGTCTGTGTCTCAAACCATGATATTGCTTTACTTACTGCCATGATTTCCACAGCATGTGGTCAAAGCAAAAGCGCCAGACTCTTCCTTCACACTTTTCCCTCCGGCCTGAGCCGTAAAGTCCCATGAACTTCTCACTCCTCGGACGACCAACCCATCAATGTAAATGACAGCATCATCCTCTAAAGAATTCTCGAAGATCAGAGCCTGTACTTCCACCTCCACAGCAGCTGGATTTTCTTGTCTGTATTTTCTGTCTAGTTGGATGCACACTAAAAAGGATGTACACAGAGTTCTCTCTGTTGGCATTTGTACCCACTCCTCTCCAGGTTCTAAGTCCTCAAGTGAACACACCTGCTGAAGAATGTCTTCGGCTTTACCCATCCACGACTTTCCTCTTTATAACCTGCTGCATTTTATCTTCTTAATCTCGCTGTGCAGTGGGTGTTGTGTGTTTGCGTTGACTCTGAGATAGGCACGTGCTTGGCAAAATTGTATTCTGTCTCGAATGGTTGGAAAATCAAGAAGGTAGCGTATCGCCCTGCATGCCCTCTTGTACATCCAAGAATAATGCGCATGGCTTCGTTCTGTATCCTTTCCTTCCTTTCTATCTGCTTATGGCTGAGAGTAATACCGGCAATACTAGCTTTATCTGTAGTTTACACCGATGTTTGTGGGCACCGGCACTATTGACAGCTATATCTGTAGTTTGCCAGTCTCCGTGGTTAAGGGTTACGGTTCGATTCGTAAGCCCGCTTATCCGCGTTCGAAACACAGCTGCGACCGATTTGCAGCAGACCGTGTTGCGCTGGGTTTTAATGAGTTGGTATGGGAGCTGGTTGTTCAGAAAGCAATGG
Source organism: Cepaea hortensis (assembly GCA_963921405.1). Lineage (NCBI taxonomy): Eukaryota > Metazoa > Mollusca > Gastropoda > Stylommatophora > Helicidae > Cepaea > Cepaea hortensis. The sequence goes on along the minus strand of CAWUFQ010000323.1, from coordinate 94,082 downwards.
CAAACTACTAAACGTAAAACTGTCCAAGACATCAACAGCAGTATTAAAATGCAGGTGTTGACAGCTATGTCCTGTAAAAAGGATATGCAAAAAAAAGTATCTGTAGTTTACATGGATTTTTGTGGACAAAGGCAACATGGATGAGAACCGGCCCATAAACAGTGTTCTGACGGGAAGAATCAGACACCCACAAACACTGGCTGTCAAACGTCACGTGGTTAAACAAGAACAATAATAACAGAGTCTACCCAGCCTCATAAAAGTGAACACCGGGTAATTTCCCGAACTTTCTGGGAATTAGAGGCCACGAGCTAGAGAACTGGTCCCCTCACCTTGTATGTCATGGTCTAGAATATGTGACACCTGGCAAGATTGATGGGTACAGAGCAAAGGGAAGGCGCAGAGATTAACACCTGGATGGCTCCCCCCGCACTCTTTTCGGTATGGAACTTGATGGTGATGATGATGATGATGGGAATATGTGGAAGCCACTCCACACCACTCCAGCCGCCATATCTGCTATGCGACCACCTTTAAGTTTTAAATAAGGATGTAGTCAAACAAGTCAGATCCGGTTGCTTCTATAGTGGCTCAGGTCCACTTTCCCTGTCTGGCACTTGATGCCTCCAGGAACACCAGCGATAAATCTGCCACCCGGCGTCGTGGCATTCACCAAATTGCGCATTTCAACAAAGGTTGGTGCTGCAACTTGAGAAGTGACGGGAGGATCAAGGCGATTACCTTGTCTGTAAACCTGGGGGAGATCTTGTCAGAGGCGTGCTAGAGTGGGTGCAGATAGTCGCAATACCGCGCCTTGGAACAATCTAAAATTTTCTCTTCAGCTTAAGATTTAAACGAAGAATCTATAGCAATGAAAATGTGTATAGAGGAAGTAGACATGCACCAAGATGAAGTTTATAGAAAGTCAATGGAGCTTTAATAGTTGCTTCTACTGAACTAAAAACATGTTTTGTTGTGTTAATTGGTTAAAACGTCTACTCAGCTGAACAATGTTTGTTTGTCGATCAGTTATTTCAGTGTTTTGCCTGTGTTGTTTCACAGAGGTTAAACAGTCAGAGACTAAAGAATAGATTTCCATTGTTGTTTCTAAGAGACCAAACTACAGATTTCATTTATTGTTTCTAAGAGACTAAACATTATTAAATTTCCATTGTTGTTTCTAAGAGACTAAACATCATAATTCCACTTTTAGATCTCAGAGAATAAACATTCTTATGTCAGTTTTGTTTCTAAGTGAATAAACATTCTTTTGTCATTTTTGTTTCTAAGAGAATAAACATATTTTTGTCACTCCCCCCTCCCTCCTCCCCCAAAGAGATGTCGGTGATGCTTGTGAGGCAACACACAATGGTTTGCCTGTGTTGTTTCCAAGAGAATACACAATAATTTCCACTGTTTTGTTTTTTCAACGAGATTAAACAATAGTTTGTCAGTCTTCTTTCCAAGAGACTAAAATAATTTTCAAGTGCTGTTTCCAAGACAGCAAACAAGGGTTTGCCAGTAATGCTTCCAACAGATCACCATAGTTAGCTGGAGTTGATTGTAGGAGAACATACAATGGTTCTCCGCTGTTGTTCCTGAGAGGAAAACCTGATTGTTTGCCAGTACTGCTTCTAATAAATTAACTGATTCAGTGTCGACAGATAATATATCGCCACATGTGACCTTCTTTAGGGACAGAAGGACCATATATCGACATGCTAGGGTCATCAAGTTATTTGTTTTGTGTCCTGGTATCATCCGCAGTTTCATTGCTCAGTGAATGGAAATGTACATGCTAATCTGTGTTATTTTGATTGTGTCCCATGTTTGGTCCATACCTATTTTTTGTTGGGGTATGAATCAGTTAAAGTGCTTGTTGTTAATGTGTTTGTAAACAAACTAAGCACCATCGGTCTCTGTGGCTAAGGGCTTGCGAACGCGGTTTGTGAGCCCGTATACCCGGGTTCGAAACACCGCGGTGCTGGTTTTTTCGAAAAAGGTATAGGGGCCGGTCGTTCAGAAAGCAATGGCAAACTACTGAACGTAACACTTGCCTAGTACATCAACAGCAGCTGAAAATGCCGGTGTTGACTGCAACGTCCCGTAAGGGATACGCAAATTAACCAAACAAATTAAATACAGGTTACCGAGAAATGTTTAAAAGAAAATCCTTTGATATAACCGTTATTTCTTTCTTTTTCGTCTGCTCGCTATAACCTCTAGCCTTGTTCGTGTTGGACTGAGTTTTGTCTGTGGGCTAGCTTTCCCTATTGTCTGTGGCGAACCCACTCCGACTTCTGAGGTATTTGTAATTTACGTCCCCATGCCAATGACGATAAGCCGACATTGTCGCACAGGGGTTGCACCTGCTACGTTGCCAACAGCACACCGGAAATAAGAGCTGGCGGTCTTATCCATTCGGCCGTTCTGATCTCGTCGAAGAACACGTGCTGTTACCGAACATTTGTTTTCTTGTATCCCTTCTTAAAGTAAATTAACTTTAAAAAAAGATTGTTTTTCGCATATCCTTTTACAGGACATTGCAGTTAGCACCAGCGTTTTTCAGCTGCTGTTGATGTCTTGGCAAGATTCACGCTCAGTAGTTTGCCATTGCTTTCTGAACGACCGGCTCACATACCTCCGTAAGTTACCAACGCGACGCGATCCGTTGCCGAATCTCGCGCAGCTGGGTTTCGTACGAGAGTATACGGGATTACGAACAACGTCCTTAACGCCTACGCCAGGGAGACCGGCAAAACTTTGTTTGGTATAAGTAAATTAACTAAAAGTTTGTTTGGTATAAGTAAATTAATTAAAAGTTTGGTTGGTATAAGTAAATTAATTAAAAGTTTGTTTGGTATAAGTAAATTAATTAAAACTTTGTTTGGTATAAGTAAATTAATTAAAACTTTGTTTGGTATAAGTAAATTAACTAAAAGTTTGTTTGGTATAAGTAAATTAATTAAAAGTTTGTTTGGTATAAGTAAATTAACTAAAAGTTTGTTTGCTATAAGTAAATTAACTAAAAGTTTGTTTGCTATAAGTAAATTAACTAAAAGTTTGTTTGCTATAAGTAAATTAACTAAAAGTTTGTTTGCTATAAGTAAATTAACTCAAAGTTTGTTTGCTATAAGTAAATTAACTCAAAATTTGTTAATTCTATGCTGTATAAGCATCACAAAGGTTTGTTAACTGCGTTTCTGTTAAGCAAGACGAGATTTGGTAATATCTTTCCACATAAACCGCACATTGGTTTGCAAGCGTTGTTTCTGATAAACCAGATGTTTTTCGAAGAGCAGACCAGGTCAAACCCGCGCAGCAGAATCCCAGAACTTGTATGTTTATGTAAGTTTTACTTAAGCAACGTGCCCCAGGCAACATTCGCGGGGTGAGTTCCCCCTAGCCTTTGTTATTGCCCTTTGCTTGATATCAAGAGCAACTCACGTGTGGATTAGCAAAGAGTACCGCAAAAACACCAAAACCTTTAGCATCCTAATATTTCTCAAAACACAGATAACTAGCCACATATGTATATGTTTACATTCTACAAAGCAGACTTTGATAAACTTTAAGTAAAGATCAGGCTGTTGATTCAATTACAGTTGACATGTTTATTTTAACTAGACTACAAGGGAGATAATATGACGGAAATGATTTATGTCCGAAAGACATGGAAGTAACTACAAGGAACAACACGTGACATGGGGTGGTTAAAGGCCATATGTGGACAAGTAGTAGTAGTAGTAGTAATAGTAGTAGTAGTAGTAGTAGTAGTAGTAGTAGTAGTAGTAGTAGTAGTAGTAGTAGTAGTAGTAGTAGTAGTAGTAGTAGTAGCAGCAGCAGTAGTAGTAGTAGTAGAAGAAGAAGAAGAAGAAGAAGAAGAAGAAGAAGAAGAAGAAGAAGAAGAAGAAGAAGAAAGAAGAAGAAGAAGAAGAAGAAGAAGAAGAAGAAGAAGAAGAAGTATGAACAAAGACGACGGACCCCTGTCTTCACTGTCAGAATCTCTTGAAGATAAAGAGCTGAACGAAATACTTACCTATGAAGTGCAGAAGGATAATATTTCGCCAAATGTGACCTCCCAGCTTTTAGACAGAAGGACGAAATCTCGCCGTACACGGATTATCGTGTTACTTGTTTTGTTTTGAGGTTTCTTCCGCAATTTCAATGTTCACTGAATGAAAATCTACATTATTATAATGTTCATTTTATTGTGTACTATGTTTGTTAAAAAAAAAAATACGTTTTGTGTTTGCCGCTAAACCTGTTAAAGGAGAGAACCGTCTTCTGATGATCAGACCATTCTAATTATGTATGCTTCATGAGCGGAGTTTACAACTAATTTCGGTCATGGATTCAACAATTGACAATATTCATGGTGGGTTTCCGTGCTGGCTAAATAGCTCAGTTACCCACCACAATATATAAGTTAACTTTAGTTGCATATCCTTTACAGGACGTCGCATTCTACCCCAGCAGTTTTGGGATGTTTGTGATTTCTTGCGAAGATTACGTTCAGTAGTTTGCCATAGATTTATGAACGACCAGTACTCATACCATTTTTATGAACAGCATATGCAAGGCGGTCTGCTGCCAAATCGATGGCAGCTGTGTTTCTAACGCGCTATACGGGACTACGAACTGTGCCCGTAACCTCTTCGCCACGGAAAAAGGCCATTATACAAGCTTTGAGGCCTCGTGCCTACATGGTGCAAGCCTATCTGTATAGGCTAAACTACTCTAGATGATTACTCTGGTTGCCTTGACTTCCCAGGTCAGCCCCTGGTACCTGTGTTAGCCTAGCTCCACCTGAGAATCCGGGTCAATTAAAATAAAACAATTTCTGCCTGGATGGGGGTTGGAACACATAGCCACAGGGTCAGCTGGCGAGCCTAGCCGATGCACCATCACGGCTCCCCTCCCCCAGAACAGCTTCTCACCAACTGTCATCTACATAAATCTAGAATATCCCTCTCTCTTATTCCTCCCTTACTCTCGCCCTCTAACTTCCCCCCCTCTCTCTCTCTCTCTCTCTCTCTCTCTCTCTCTCTCTCTCTCTAAATAAATAAAGTTCGTTCGTTCGTTCATTCCCTCTCTCTCGCTGACCCACACCCCCCTTTCTCGCTCTCTCTTGTGATTCTCTCTCTTTCTCGCACACTCTCGCTCTCTCTCTCTCTCTCTCTCTCTCTCTCTCTCTCTCTCTCTCTCTATGTTGCATTCACTCTCTTACTATCTCTCACACTCTCTTGATCTCTCTCTCTCTTACTATCTCTCTCTCAATCTCTCTATCTCTCTCAATCTCTCTCTCTCTCTCTCTCCTCCTACTCTTTCTCTCTTTTTCACTCTCTCTCTCTCTCTCTCTCTCTCTCTCTCTCTCTCTCTCTCTCTCTCACCATCTCCCACTCTCTTTCTTGATATCTCTCTCTTTCTCACAAACTCTTCCTCTTGCTATCTCTCTCTCCCTTAAAATCTCTCTCTTTCTCGCACACTCTCTCCCCCTCTCTCTCTCTTTGTCGCGCTCACTCTCTTACTATCACTCTCCCTTACAATCTCTCTCATGCACTCTCTCTCTCTCTCTCTCTTTCTCCCTCTATTGCATTCTCTATATTTCTTGCACTCTCTCATGACTATATTTTGAGTGTATGATTCACCTTAAGTGACCCACACTCATGATTGTGTTTTGATTGTATGCTTCACCTTAAGTGACCCACACTCATGATTTGTTTTGAGTGTATGATTCACCTTAAGTGACCCACACTCATGATTGTGTTTTGATTGTATGATTCACCTTAAGTGACCCACACTCATGATTGTGTTTTGATTGTATGATTCACCTTAAGTTTCCCACACTCATGATTGTGTTTTGATTGTATGATTCACCTTAAGTGACCCACACTCATGATTTGTTTTGATTGTATGATTCACCTTAAGTTTCCCACACTCATGAGTTGTTTTGATTGTATGATTCACCTTAAGTTTCCCACACTCATGATTGTGTTTTGATTGTATGATTCACCTTAAGTGACCCACACTCATGATTTGTTTTGATTGTATGATTCACCTTAAGTTTCCCACACTCATGATTGTGTTTTGATTGTATGATTCACCTTAAGTGACCCACACTCATGCTTTGTTTTGATTGTATATTTCACCTTAAGTTTCCCACACTCATGATTGTGTTTTGATTGTATGATTCACCTTAAATGTCCCACAGTCATGATTGTGTTTTGATTGTATGATTCACCTTAAGTGACACACACTCATGATTGTGTTTCGATTGTATGATTCACCTTAAGTGACCCACACTCATGATTGTGTTTTGATTGTATGATTCACCTTAAGTGTCCCACACTCATGATTGTATTTTGATTGTATGATTCACCTTTAGTGTCTCACACTCATGATTGTGTTTTGATTGAATGATTCACCTTAAGTGTCCCACACTCATGATTGTATTTTGATTGTATGATTCACCTTAAGTGACCCACACTCATGATTGTGTTTTGATTGTATGATTCACCTTAAGTGTCCCACACTCATGATTGTGTTTTGATTGTATGATTCACCTTAAGTGTCCCACACTCATGATTGTGTTTTGATTGTATGATTCACCTTAAATGTCCCACAGTCATGATTGTGTTTTGATTGTATGATTCACCTTAAGTGACACACACTCATGATTGTGTTTCGATTGTATGTTTCACCTTTAGTGACACACACTCATGATTGTGTTTTGATTGTATGATTCACCTTTAGTGACCCACACTCATGATTGTGTTTCGATTGTATGATTCACCTTTAGTGACCCACACTCATGATTGTGTTTTGATTGTATGATTCACCTTTAGTGACACACACTCATGATTGTGTTTATTTGCATTTGCATAATAGTTCCTGTGAGAAATGCCACAACTTTCAGAATTGCCAAATACCATCCACGGTTATCATGGTTATCTCCTAAATGGGTCAAACCCGGAACGGCCAGTCACAAACTTTGATTGCCAGCTGGTGAATTATATGACGATAACAGAATTCAAACATTTACAGACACCGTCCATGGCTGACAGGGTGGCAACCCGGTTTGACACCAGTTTATCTTGTGGTCAAAGCTTTATCAATGGAATGGTCAGACTGTTGATCTGAGACAGATATTCTCCTAGGAACTCTGTGCCATCCTTCTGTGAGGTTCAGTAGGCAGATCCCCTCTTGGGATCTACGGTGTATCCAGATAGAAAATATTCTATTACCCGTCAGAGGATGATCCATCAGTCTTACTCACACTCAGAATAGAACAAGTGATTACTATTGTTGCCAACTACTCCATTAGGATTGAGGTGTCTTTTGTAATAGTGTGAACAGACCACGTGATGCAGGAGGAAGTCATTCTTTGACTAGACAATCTCAGTTAAATTTAGATAAATTAGTTAGTCGCTGTTCCAATTCCACATCGCTCCATAATGCTCCGTTCCTATGCTAGTGAATATCTCACAAAATGCTCCTCACTGCCTCATGTGAAAAGTGGAGCAGACAGGAGTTTCGACAGACCAACAGCCCGCACAGGTATTCTATACATAAGGCCGCTGCCAGATTGCCAAAACATAAGTCCGCCACGAAAAATACAGTTCACCTTCGATGGAAGCAGCAGTCACTAGAAAGCCAGCAGGCACACATTTCTGCATAAGGCAACCCTGTTAGATCAATCACTTGTGCTCCTTGTCTCATGACTCTAGCATCACGTGAGCGTAAATTATCTGTACGCATGTCTGCTTCCAATCACTCGTACACATGTTTAAAATAATATATTCTGTTTTATAAATTCACTGGCTCCGTGGAGAAGGCGTACCCGCGTTCGAAACGCAGCTGTCGGCGATTTGGCAGCAGATTGCCATACGTTGGGTTTTATGAAATGGTATGGGTGCCGGTCGTTCAGAAAGCAATCGTAAATTATTGAACGTAAACTTGCCTAAGAATCACGAACAGCCCAAAAAATGCTGGCATTGACCCCGTCCGTAAAGGATATGCAATTAATTTTTTTTTTAAATAATCAAAACTTCATACATTCTTTTCAAAATTAATGTAAAATACTGTATAAATAGGCAGATCAGAAGACGAGGTCGAAAATAGGTGCAATAAGGCAAATCAACTCATTGGACAAATGGCACCAATACTAAAGAACAAACATGTTGATTGATTGATTGATTTAAGAACCGACATCACAGCATTCGGGGCATTCCCATAAGCGCTCCGTCCCCATCCTCAGAAGCCAGCGAAGAGTTCCAGCCCCAATAGTACCAGTAGCAATCTGATTATATGTGCGTCTCACCTTTCCTCTAAGCGTCGAGCATCGGCCAGATCCCCTCGTCACTCCACGCTGTCGCATTCTTGCCAGACCATGGTAATCCATTTGCTCCTCCGAGGTGTGCACGTGCTCCCACAAGGCCGCAACCACGTCTGCCTTATCATGCATCAATACTCCACCAAGTTTTGCAGAGCCAGCCAATCTATCCGCCTGTTCATTCTCCAGCACACCAGCATGCTCCGGAGAAAATATCCAGACGATGCTTGCCACCCGTGACTTCCGAAGCGAAGCAAGCCACTCGGCACGAAACTTGCCTGTCCTCACCCTACTCAGCATGCTTTCTGAGTCAGTTACAATCACGATGTGTGTGTGTGTCGTATTCTCCATCCAGCGGAAAGCTGCACTGACTGCCTCCACCTCCATTCTTAAGTTAGATGTTGTGGTATCATATGCCAAGCTCTCCTGCACCAAACGTCGACCATTAGCCTTTGCCAAGAAACCCCAGGCACTTCTACTACCTCTCAACACCGAACCATCTGTGTAGATAATCACATCACCCGGGCGAACATTATCCTGAATGAGTTGCTGGATTTCCACTTCCGTGGCCCCTGCTGGCCATTCCCTGCACTCCCGGCTCAATGTGATTATAACACCGCACAAGTCTGACTGCTCCGCTGGCACTCTGACCCACTCCTCTCCTCGCCTAATGTTCTCCAAGGAGCACACCTGTCTGATCGTATCCTCCGCCTGAGCCATCCATGATTTCCCTCTTATCAGTCGCTGACCCTTAACTGCGTCCAGAGCCTCATGCAACGGGTGATCTGTGTCAGCAGCTACTCTGAGGTATGCCTTCGCCTGCATCACATTGAGCCTACCAGCAACAGTAGGCAGACAAAGGATTAACGCATACACACTACTGGGGTGTCTCTGGTGCATCCAAGAATGACCCGCATAGCCTCGTTCTGTATGCGATCCAATCTCACCAGCTGACTCTCTGAGACAGTGAGTAGTCCTAGTCCATAATCAATCGCTGAGAGGATCAAGTGCTGGTATATTCTGAAAAGCATTATCTGCTCTATGTCCACTGCAGCCATAGTTTTAAGTGCGTTGAGTCCCTTTTAAGATCTTGTCACAACCGTCTCCACATGATCCTTGAAGGACAGGCTCCTGTCAAATGTGATCCCCAGATACTTCAGTTTGTTCTCTCTGTTGACGCTTCCATCATCTATCGTGAGGCTTGGAACATCAGTTCTCACAATCCTGTTGTCCAGAGAGCACCACAAAACAGCTGCCTTTTCCGGGTGGATGACAGCACTCATTTCAGTGCCTGTAGCTCCTGGGCTGTTTTCTCCCTATCTCTCCCCTGCCTATATGCAAGAACAAACATGTATCAATAACTACTAAGAAAGCATCAACAACATCTACAACACAATTTTCCTACCAACTCTATGCTACCAATATCAAACCTGGACAATGACAGAAAAAGAGAAAAGAAAAATCACAACAACAGAAATTAGGTTCCTGAGAAGAATACTCAATGTATCAAGAAGAGAAAAGATCAGAAATGAAGAAATCAGGACTAAAGTGGGGGTTAAAGCAGCACTAGATTTTATTAGAAAGCAGCAAGTCAAATGGTTTGGCCATGCAAGTAGGTCAACAGCATACCACAACAAGCAATGATGTACAGACCAGATGAAAACAGAGGAAGAGGCCGACCACGTAAACGATGGACGGAGGGAATAGCAGAATCCATGGGAATATCGATATATGAAGCCCATAACCGGGCACTCTCACGATGTTTATACTTCCCCTCGACACCGCAAGGTACAAGAGGGACATGATGAGATGAGATGAGACTATATAAATAGAGAATAGAAAATAGCGTATATAGATAGATAGATAGATAGATAGATAGATAGATAGATAGATGGATGGATAGATAGATAGATAGATAGATAGATAGATAGATAGATAGATAGATAGATAGATAGATAGATAGATAGATAACGTCACAGCCAATGACAACAGACGAAGATGTAAAGAACAAGGCTTCCATAAGTTGGACAGGGACAATAGCTGACAGAAACATGAATGAAATTCCAGGTTATATACAAATGCGATCAAATGTCAGCACGTAGATATTACAGGAAGTGATTGTGTTTGCACCCAGCAGCCTGAAAGATACAAAATGAGAAAATAATGTGCGCTTTCACACGTTGCCATCTGGTGTTATTCTGACGCCATGTTTTTCAACTACATTGTAAGGTCAAAGTTCACATCCTGGTTCTTAGGAAATTCAGGATTTCTTTTTCTGACTTCATAACAACGCAGTTTATAACATGGTGGTTTCATACATTTTCAATGAATAGTCGCAGAGGTGCCCCAGAACATGAAAACAAACATCTTAATACAATAATCTTCATCATTGCCATGTACCATGCCGACAGGAGTGGGTGGTCATGTTTCGCCATCTCTCACGATCACCCTAGTCGTTATCAGCTCCGTGTTCTTGTTTCGACCATGCCACGTGGTCAAGCCACCCATATATTTATCTATTTGTCTTCCTTGTGCTCTTTTGTCATCAAGCTTACCAGTTGTCAAGTTTTTAAGTGTATTTCTCTTCGTAACGCGTCCAAACAGTTTTGACTGTCTACGTCCAATTTCTCTAATCAGTTTGTGTTTTCCAATTGCTTCTTAAAGGAGTGTCTCATTCGTGTTTCTGTCCTTCCACGGATATCTGTGTATTTTTCACAGGAACCACAATTCTACTGCCATTATGTTTCTGAGCTTGTTATTGTCCGTGTTTGACCAGCTGACAACAGTACATATTCCATACAGTATTTTAACATTCTATTTCTAATTGCACGGTGCGGCATTTTATTGGTGAGTAATGTTTTCCATCAGGCAAAATGCTACTTTACCATGGCGATTCTTGTTCTAATCTCTAATCCTGTTCTTAATCTAATCAGCAGAGAAAATTGAAGTAAAAGTAATAACAAAGAAGGGAGGTTAAACAGATATATTACAGAGCTCATGCAGTTATTAATAGAACTGAAGACAACACAAGTGCAGAAGGTATTGCGTCAGCTGGTGACTCACAGTCACATGGAACTTCCAGGTGACTTTCTCTAACCTCGTCTCAAAAGACTAACTTCGGCCGCTCAGGAGATCGCCGACACGGCGCGGTGGTAAGAACTGAAGGGACTATGGCATTTGTAGAGATGGCTTTTTACCAATAGGCAAAAGATCGGACAGTTGCTCAACATGTTCAAATATTATTGGGGACAGTTTGTTGCGGTCATTGGAAGAGAAAAGCGATACCGAAGTTGCCATCTGGGCTTTCTTCACGTACTAACACAGTGTTGTGCAGTGACTTTAGTTATGGATTGCATTATGTACTATTTGATAGATATTGTGTGAAATTGGTTTTGTTCCCCATATACATTTATCTAATGTGTTCACCGGGATGGATGAGGCGTTAGAACCTCTTGTCCCCGGGTAGATTAGGCCCGTTAGCTATTACAACGGCCAACCTAGGAGATGGAAAACTCCGATTATAAACCCCCAAGTTTAAGGTGGACCGACGTGCTGAGGACTGAATGACCACTGGTGAGCTGGTCGTAAACGTGGAACGTTTGGTATGCGGGCAATGCGGCGCCAAGCGTATGAACTCCTGATGGACATTCCCTGCCCTTCCCTAGCAGGCAGGCTCTACTAAGGTGACCGGTTAGTTCCTGCATTTAAATCCAACTAACTATGGAAAATTTAAAAAAAAGAATTATCGGCGAAGCAACGGAGTACGTGCTTTGTGCTCGATACCTTTGACAACAGCCAGTGGGGAGAAAATGAAGCGGAGGAGAAGAGGTAGGGGAGAGGGAGGAAGGTAAAGGAAGAAGAGGGCTGGAGCCAGAAGGGGTAGGAGGAAAACGGATCGTTTTGGACTACAAAATATACGGGTTGGGTATTGAATTGCCGTAGTGCAAAGCAACTAGGACCAAAATCCTGGGGTGCATAAAGGACACACCAATTATATGCATGAGGCATATCCTGGCGCTACCAACAATGACGGATAGGCATAGGGTCCTTCAGGCCAAATGGTACCTGAGAGTTGCCGCAGATAGGGATCACCCCTTGCATGAAGCCATGGATATGGTCAGAGGTCATAGACTAAGACGAGGCAGGTCCTGGATGGCACAGGCAGAACTTTCTATACGTCAGGTGTGTGATCTAGAGACCATCAATCGTGAAAAAGAATGAGTTGAAGTTCCAGAAGACATGACGGACTGGCACAATGTAATAGTAACACTGCGTCGTGAGTGCAGAGAATGGGCAACGGGCCACACTGAGTTTGAAGTGCAACAACTGATCCAGAGCAACACACATCAAGGTGACATAGTCATCTACACCGATGGTTCAGTGGTGAGAAACAGACATAGTGGTTGGGGTTTTATTGCAAAGACTAATGGACGAGTCTTGAAAAAGGAGAGTCTGGCATATGAGACTACGACCTCCAGCATGAGAATGGAGGTGGAGGCAGTAACAGCGGCATTCCGGTGGCTAGAGGAGACTACTGCAAAACACATTGTATTCATTACAGATTCAAAGAGTATGCTTAGTAAGGTGGAGAAAGGAATGTTTTGTGTGGAATGGGTATCGTCGCTTCAGAGGTCACAGGTTGTGAGAATTGTATGGATATTTTACCCTGGTCAAGCGTGGGTGTGGGGGGAAAGAACTGGCTTATAGGCTGACAGGGAATGCACCTCTTGGTGGTAGATTACCTATTGACAAGGAGGGGGGGGGGGTAGTCGTGCGCTTGTGGGACCAGATGGAGAAGGCGAGGGAACAGACAGAGAACCCATATGTAGAAAGAATGAGATTGCTGGGGATCGGCAGGGGTTCTGGAAGAATCTCAAACCTGAGAGGGAAAACTAGGAGAACTTTAAATCAGAAAGCGGTGGGAACGATTAGTAGTATGACTCTTCGCTGGCTGTTGAACGAGGGGACAGAGCACGCATGGGAATGTCCTGAGTGCAGTGATGTCGGTTCTTAACTCAACTCAACTCAGCTCAACTCAACAGACGTTGAGTAAAACAGCCCAAGCCATAGCCGTATTTCACAAGATGGAGAATATTTCATGCAACTTATCTGTCCCAATGAAGGCAAGACAATTAGTATAGGATATATATTTAATGACTGTGGGGTTTTTGAAAATATTGCCGTTCCAAGTTTTGTATTCACCCTCTGTGGAGCTCATGCAACATAAAGGTAAATACAAAACTTGGAACGGCAATATTTTCAAAACCCCCACAAATAGACCATTAACTGTAACAGAGTGGTAAGAAGTTACAAAGAGGCTCTGCAGATGTGGTTGTATAGAACATTTTCGTGAATAAAACGTGTAGATGAGAAGAATAATAAAGTCTGGACAGAGATGACCCACGAAGAAACCTTACAATGTGTGACGTTTCATTATCAGTCGTGAAATGCTTCACCAGTTTCCCCCTCAATAGGTGCTGGATAACGACGACGAGCATCAAGTAGCTGGCCACCTGGGCTGATAGATGTGACCATGTGCACATGAGATCCACATCCTTTACAACAGCCTTACCGATGTCTGCACCTAGAAAAAGTGTGTCTTTGACGGTGAACCGCAAGGGTGCACAAGAACGCACCACTTCCTGTTTGCAGTTGTCAATTTCCATCCTCTTCTTAAAGTCCATGCAGTGTGTCGTTAAAAAAAAAAAAAGACGCTAAAAAGTCGACAGGGTCGATTTCATTGCACCGGTTTTTTTAAAAATCCCATATTGTCAGTCTCTTTCCGCAGCGCGAACTCCGTAGCTCCAGCGACGACCTTCAGGAGTCACCGGAATAATTCACTCGTGAACCGAAGGATGCGGCCCGGAATCAAACCCACAACCTTCGGAGCCCGAGTCAAACGGTTTGACCACTTCACCATAGAGACTCCCTAGTGTGTCGTTGGTGATCATGTCTATCCAATGCCTTCTGTGTCTTGTTGTGCCAGCCATTTCTGCTACCGACGTTCCTAAATGCCATGATGTTTAACTGTCCAGGATTCTGTCTTGGTCTTCCTCTGTCTCTCTTCCTCCTCTCCGTTGTGACGACATACTTCAGATTTCCCCCTCTCAAAGCATGCTCTAAGAACGTCGAGTGTTCTTTTCTGATCCGAGTAACCAGTTCTCTTTGTGAGTTTACTTCTTTCAAGATAGCTTCAATCTCCATAGGATGTTTAATTCACAAATCAGGAAAGATTCTTGCAAGACTAAGGCAATAAAATACTGTCAATTGCACTGAGAAAAAGAGTGTTGAGGTTTTACAGCGAACCCGTACTGTTGTATACGTGTCAAACATGGGCAGTAAGCAGACACACCGAAAAACATTTAATGGTAGTGGGAAATAGTTGCTGAGGTAATTGCAAAGAAGACCAGGGACAGACAGAAAACCTAACAGCACTGTCCGACAAGAAACAAATAAAAACCGTAAGTAGACGGTGAAATTAGACTTATAAATATAATTGTAGCACATGATGAATAGCAATAAACTTGAAAAATTAGTGATAACTGGCACAACTGATGGGGAATGAGCAAGGGGAAGGCAAAAAGATAAATGCTTGGCTGTCGTAGTCACGTGGCATAATCCGGACAAGATTGCAGATCTAAACCTAAAATTTGGTGATCGTGTGAGATGGTCATCCCTGGCCGCCAAGTCTATGAGACCTGGTGATGGTGTGAAATGATCATCCCTGGCCGCCAAGTCTATGAGACCTGGTGATGGTGTGAGATGGTCATCCCTGGCCGCGAAGTCTATGAGACCTGGTGATCGTGTGAGATGGTCATCCCTGGCCGCCAAGTCTATGAGACCTGGGGATGGTGTGAGATGGTCATCTCTGGCCGCCAAGTCTATGAGACCTGGTGATTGTGTGAGATGGTCATCCCTGGCCGCCAAGTCTAAGAGGTCTGGTGATCGAGTGAGATGGTCATCCCTGGCCGTCAAGTCTATGAGACCTGGTGATCGAGTGAGATGGTCATACCTGGCCGCCAAGTCTATGAGACCTGGTGATGGTGTGAGATGGTCATCTCTGGCCGCCAAGTCTATGAGACCTGGTGATCGAGAGAGATGGTCATCCCTGGCCGCCAAGTCTATGAGACCTGGTGATCGAGTGAGATGGTCATCCCTGGCCGCCAAGTCTATGAGACCTGGTGATCGAGTGAGACGTCATCCCTGGCCGCCAAGTCTATGAGACCTGGTGATCGTGTGAGATGGTCATCCCTGGCCGCCAAGTCTATGAGACCTGGTGATTGTGTGAGATGGTCATCCCTGGCCGCCAAGTCTATGAGACATGGTGATTGTGTGAGATGGTCATCCCTGGCCGCCAAGTCTATGAGACCTGGTGATTGTGTGAGATGGTCATCCCTGGCCGCCAAGTCTATGAGACCTGGTGATTGTGTGAGATGGTCATCCCTGGCCGCCAAGTCTATGAGACATGGTGATTGTGTGAGATGGTCATCCCTGGCCGCCAAGTCTATGAGACCTGGTGATTGTGTGAGATGGTCATCCCTGGCCGCCAAGTCTATGAGACCTGGTGATTGTGTGAGATGGTCATCCCTGGCCGCCAAGTCTATGAGATCTGGTGATTGTGTGAGATGGTCATCCCTGGCCGCCAAGTCTATGAGCACGAGACTTGGTGATCGTGTGAGATGGTCATCCCTGGCCGCCAAGTCTATGAGCACGAGACTTGGTGATCGTGTGAGATGGTCATCCCTGGCCGCCAAGTCTATGAGCACGAGACTTGGTGATCGTGTGAGATGGTCATCCCTGGCCGCCAAGTCTATGAGCACGAGACTTGGTGATCGTCAGATTTAACAGTCAGCCATGCTGTCTGGCTTGGAGACATTCATGCTGCATGTATTCCACGAGCTAAACACTTTGTTGAGGCATGCAACAAATAACTTACAAACCAGGTGTTTGGCTTGCAAACAGATAAAATAGTTGGCCACCTCATAAGAATCCATCCATCATGTGCCATGCCGGTAAGCGTGGGCGGTCATGTTCTGCCATCTCACTCGATCAACAGAGTCGTGGATCAGTTCCGTGTTTCTGTCTCGACCATGCCACAAGGCCAAGCCATCCAGATACTTGTTTCTAGGTCTTCCCCTTGGTCTGTTCCCCTCGATCTTACCAGTTGTCACCAAGTTCTCCAAATCATTTCTTCTCATAACATGCCCAAAAAATTGTGACTGTCTACGTCTAATGTCTCTGATCAGTTTACGATCTTCATTTGTTTCTTGAAGGACTTGTTCATTGGTCTTTCTGGCTGTCCATGGTATTCTTTGCATTTTCCTCAGAAACCACATTTTTCAGCCTGGCTGCTCATTGTCCAAGCTTCACATCCATATAAAAGTACAGGTTCTATGTAGCATCTCAACACTCTTTTTCTCGTTTCAATTGACATCTTTTTATTGGTCAGTATGTTTTTCATCTTGCTAAAGGCTACTTTTGCCATGGCGATCCTTGTTCTAATCTCTTCAAGGCATCTCCCATCAGATGTTATTACTGTTCCGAGATAATTGTACCTATTCACTTGTTGAAGAATATTCCCATTTACTTGTATATTACACTGTGGTATTTCGTTCTTCCTAGTGACGACCATAATCTGTGTCTTTTTACAATTTAATTCTAACCCTTGTTGTTCACTGTGTGTAACAACCGCATCTACTAAATTTTGCAGATCCTGTTCATTGTCTGCAATCAAGACTGTATCATCTGCATATCTAATGTTATTGATGCATCGTCCCCCAATGTTGATTCCTTCCATATTTTCAATATTTCTGAAAATATTTTCACTGTACAGGGAAAACAGATCTGGAGACATTACACATCCCTGTCTCACACCTCTCTTAATAGGCTGATATTGGCTTACTTCCATAAGAATGCCCAGGTACAATCTGCTACAAAGAGCCACATTGAAGAAATGTAATGGATACAGGACAGGGGAAAACAATGTAACAGATGGAGTGATGGTATCAAGAACAACCTTAAAGAAATGAATACCAACTAACAAAGAGCAGTAGAAAGAGCACATAATAGATCTTTACATCTTCCCCTAAACTTCACTGAGGTAAATGGAGGAAGGAAAGAAGAAGAACAAGAAGAAGAAGAACCCTGTACAACACTATTGTGTGTGGAAAACGTGTTCACACAGTGAATGTGAATAATGAAGAGACACATATAACGATTACAGACATACTGTGGCCAACGAGGCAACGATGGTAATATTTTAGCCTTTAATTTCCATACCTGGCCAGATGCAGCGGAACATGCACGGCAATAAATGGTGCAACCCATTTTGTGTGTGTTGATGATTCAATTGCTCATAAATCACAAGCAGCAAAAAGAGAATATATATATGTATATCTATATATATAAAAGAGAATCTCCGTCTGTCTGTCTGTCTGTCTGTCTGTATGTAAATTAAATATTAAATAATAATAAGAAAATATGTTTGTACACTAAAAAAAACTATGACAGTTGGCAGCACAGGAATGGTTAGAAGACGTGTAGAAAATTTCATCTCAATTGGATGGACCGTTCGCGAACGCATAAATGACATACAGACAGACAGATAGACAGACGGAGATTCTTTTTTATATATATAGATACTAGCTGACCCGACCCGGCTTCGCCCAGTCCCTGGAGGGGATCTGTCTGTCTGTCTGTCTGTCTGTCTGTCTGTCTGTCTGTCTGTCTGTCTGTCTGTCCCGGACCGGCTTCGCCCAGTCGCTGATGGGGAGCATCTAATTTAGTTCATATAAGTAGTCATATAAGGTCCCGTTCCCGACTGTCTGTCTGTCTGTTTGTCTGCCTGCCTGTCTATCTGTCTGTCTGTCTGTCTGTCTGTCTGTCTGACTCGGCCCGGCTTTGCCCAGTCCCTGGTGGGGAGCATCTCATTTAATTCACATAAGTAGTCACATAAGCTCCCGTTCCCGTTTCCGACCATCTGTCTGTCTGTCTGTCTGTCTGTCTGTCTGTCTGTCTGTCTATCTGTCTGTCTGTTTGTCTGTCTGTCTGACCCGACCCGACTTCGCCCAGACCCTGGTGGGGAGCATCTCATTTAATTCATATAAGTAGTCATATAAGCTCCCGTTCCCGACTGTCTGTCTGTCTGTCTGTCTGTCTGTCTGTCTGTCTGTCTGTCTGTCTGTCTGTCTGTCTGTCTGTCTAATAATTTATTGGTTGCAGTTAGAACAACCTTAGATAAACGAAGACCAACTTACAAAAAGCATTGAAAGATCTTTACATCTTCCCCCAACAATTAACTTGGGTAAATGGAGCGGCAGCAGCAGCAGAAGAAGAAAAAGGAGGAGGAGGAGGAAGGAGGAGGAAGAGGGAGGAGCAGGAAAGAGGAGGAGGAGAGAGGAGGAGGAGAGAGGATGAGGAGGTCCTCGCTATATATATATACATTATAATGTAAATTGAAATATTAATATTAAGTAAATAACCGTTTTTACACTAACAAACTATGACAGTTGGCAGCACGGGAATGAGAGGAAGACGTGTAGAAAATTTCATCTCAATCGGATGGACTGTTCGCGAACGCATAAAGGACATACATACATACAGACGGAGATTGCCTTTTATATATAAGATATAGATATAGCGAGGGGACATAACTTCTAATAGAATTGCTATATATGTAAAATTGTTGCATATTTCTCAAATAGGTGGACCTTTTCGCTGCAGTTATCTACAGGCATATGCGTTATAATCCTCCTCCCCCTCCTCTCCTCCTCCTCCCCCTCTTCCTCCTCCTCCCCCTCCATCCTCCTACTCCCTCTTCCTCCTCCTCCCTCCTCCTCCCTCTTCCTCCCTCCTCCTACCTCCTCCCCCTCCTCGCTCTCCTCCTGCCTCCTCCTCCTGCCTCCTCCTCCTTCCCCCTCCTCCGCCGCCTCATCCTCTCTCCTGCTCCTCCCCTTCCTCACCTCCCCATTCTCCTCCCCTCCTCCCTCCTCCTCCCTCTTCCTCCCTCCTCATCCTCCCTCCTCCTCCTCCTTTCTCCCCCTCCTCTAACCTCTCCTCCTCCCTCCTCCTCCCTTTTCTCCTCCCTCCTCCTCCTCCTCTCTCCTCCTCCTCCCTCCTCCTCCTCCCTCTACCTCCTCCCTCTACCTCCTCCCTCCTCCTCCTCCCCCTCCTCCCTCTCCCTCCTCCTTTCCCCTCCTCCTCCTCCCTTCTCCTCCTCCCTCCTTCTCCCTCCTCCTCCTCCCTCCTTCTCCCTCCTCCTCCTCCCTCTTCCTCCTCCTCCTTCTCCCTCATTCTCCCTCTTCCTCCTCCATCCTCCCTCCTCCTCCCCCTCCTCCTC
Source organism: Cepaea hortensis (assembly GCA_963921405.1). NCBI lineage: Eukaryota > Metazoa > Mollusca > Gastropoda > Stylommatophora > Helicidae > Cepaea > Cepaea hortensis. The sequence goes on along the minus strand of CAWUFQ010000323.1, from coordinate 74,409 downwards.
CCTCCTCCTCCCTCCTCCTCGCTCTTCCTCCTCCTCGCTCTTATATATGTAAACGTGTTGAAAACCGACAATCTTGCGTTGGTTTTGATGGTATGAGGGTCGATCATTCAGAAAGCAATGATACACTATTAAACATAAACTTGTCTTGTAAATTACAAACAGCCAAGAAACGCTGGGGTTGACTGCGATGTTCTGTACAGGAAATACAACTAACACCTATCTTTGAACAGTAGATGTGAATGGCCCCTGTTTCTGTTCTCTCTCTCTCTCTCTCTCTCTCTCTCTCTCTCTCTCTCTCTATCACACACACACACACACACACACACACACACACACACATATATATACACACAGTTTGTATGCGTGTGTGGTAGAGAGAAGCTAAGACACCGAGAAAGAAGGATGGAGACAAAAGAACGGAAATGTAAATGGTGAGAGATAATTTAGGAGCACAATTGTATTATTTTTTGTTTATATGTGCAATGTTCATATTACCTAGTTTTCTCCGTGTAAATTTAACATGCATAACACAGCATATAACTGGTGTGAGAAAGATGAGTACTTAGAAGGACCCAGAGTAAGACCCATTTGAAAATAAAGTTTGTTTGTTTGTTCGTTTGGGGTTACGATGAATCAAATAGAAATAAACAACACATGAAAAGAAATACGACCATTAAGAGAGCTACACAGAAAGAGGCGGCAGAAGGAAAAAAAAAAAACGGTTGCTACGATAAGAAAGAAGAACTGAACGAAACAAACCACTTTCTTGTACAAACTCCAGGATTTACCGTATGCTCAACCATATGCACGAGCAGATAACAGATCTGTTTGTGTTTTTCTTGTTTCTGAGTCTAGCGAGTTCGCTTTCACCTTCGGAATGTTGGACCTTTTGTTGTAGACACCCGGCGGGTGGCTGCTGGCACTCACAGAGCGCAAAACGGCGCCAAACTGTGCAGTTAAGTTTGTTCACTTCTGATTGTTTGAATCAAGACAACCATTTCATTGTATGACTTGTGCGGAATGGCTTTCTCACGTGATGCCAGGCTGTGTGTGATTATACTGTTTCTTAATTACGTTGCTTTGGTTGTGTCGAAAAGTGAGTAATTTAATTCTCTTCTTTTGTGTTTTGTAATGGATCAGATTTACTGCACACTAATATCTCCATCAGTGCTTCGGTCTCTCCCTCCATAGATCTCACAAGGAGAATCTCATCACACTGCACGAACTCCAGGTCCCGAATGTGTGTATTGAAGTTAGTTGCGTGTTCTTTACAGGACGCCGCAATCAACCTCAACATTACTTGGATATGTGTGATGTTGAAGAGGACGTCACGTTCAGTAGTTTGCCACTGCTTTCTGAACGGCCGACGCTAATACCATTGTGAAAACCAGAGCAAAGCTGTCTGCTTACACATTGTCTCCGACTGACTTCTAACCTGGTGTGTCGGGGTTGTGAAATGTGTTCACACCGCCAAGCCACAGATGTCGACACATGTGTGTAATGGAAGGCCCCGGTTAACGTCGGGGTTACGTTCTCGGAAAACGCGACGTTAAGTGAAGCGACGTACAGCGAAACAATATTTCCCATATAATTACATGAAATACAGTGTATTGTGTACCACTGTGCCACAGTAATGTTTATTTGTATGGTTGATTTATTGGCTAAATAGAGGTAGGTTGGAGTGCAAGTGGCAGAGTTATTGGGATGTAGAGACATTAAATTCTACCTCTTCATCTGAGGATGAAACTGTAACCTCTTCCTGCCTCTTTTCCTGGCTCTTCCCAGCTTGAACAAAATGTATCCAATGTCTGCTGTACAGTAACCACCCTCCTCAATCATGGCCTTTAACTCTGCAGGGAAACGCTCTGCAGCTGCAATAATAGCACTCGCCGCTTCACCTGTTGTCTGAATGTTGTGCTGGTGTGAACGTTTCTTAAAGCGCTCAAACCAACCACGACTTGCTCCAAAACTATCATCAGCACTACTAGTACTACTCTCACCTGCTTTCTTAGCTAGATCTTCATAGAGAGACTTTGCTTTCTCTTGGATAACCATCTTGCTCACAGGCATATTCCGTTGGTTCTGGTCTTCAATCCAGACTGCCAGTAGTATTTCCATTTTCTACATAAGAATACTTCTGGTACGAGTGATCTTGGAAGCACTCAAAAGGGTTACGTTTTTAACACCCTCTTTGATTTTGTCGGCACCTGCATGAATTGTCCCAGCCTCAAAACGACGTCATGGCGAAACGTAGCGACGTAAAGTGAAGTTAGTCCACTATGTGACAACAACGTTATATCGTAACGACGTTTACCGAAGCGACGTATAGTGGGGCCTTCCAGTACCCAGAATAATATTTGCTATATTCTTACGTGTACTGAAGCGTGTGTGTACCAAGATCAATACATGTTATATTGTTTCGTTTACTGGATTCACAATTGTGAAATCCAGCCAGAGCTGCGACCTAGTCGACATGTTGTTTTTCCATATCAAAATGGCGATGAAAGATGAAACTGTTCAACGTGCAGGCGTGTTCTTTTTCATCCTTCAGAATAGACGCCCCACTTTGGGGGGCAATTCGATTGTTAAAGGGGGGGGGGGGGGGCAATTCGAAAATGGAAGAAATCAGCTGGATATAACAAAACGGGGAGACTTGAGACTGAAGTTAACTAAATTGAAACCTGACATAAAATCTCTTTGCAGTAAGCATCAAGAGTGGTCTCGAGGTATGGTGTCCGCCTCGAGTGCTGGAGGTCCCTGGTTCAGGCCCCGGTGAGGACCGGGATTTATTTAAAAAATCCACGTGGACTTCCAATAATTTCCCCTGGTCTCTGGGTAGTGAGATCGGACACCCGTGTGTATTGTTGCGCACGTAAAAAATCCTTTGGCAGTTGGAAATCGAAAAAGAGTAGCCTAACGGCGCTGCCCGGGCAAAATTTCGAGTTAAAAATCTACCCAAAGTATTTCAGGATCCTCGCCGTTGCTACAGAGTTCGTGCATTGAGCTGAGTTTCTCCAGACTCAGGTTTGAGTTAGGAGGAAAACGGAACGTTGATGGGGTGTGCCGTGATGTTGATCCAACGACTAAAACTAAAACTAAAGCGCAAGGATCTCACTAAATTTAAATAATTACTAATAATTAAAATAATATAGAAAAATCTTTCATTAAAATTATTTTGTACTTGAATTTCAGTTCTCCATTATGTTTTGAAAATTTACTTACTGTGTTTGCTCAATAACTTCCTAGTGATTTCTTCCTAAAACCTATCGGTCCTTTGGCTAGGATTGGATGCAATTGCTGCTCTCCCCCCCCAGTAGTGCGCCTGGTCTGGTCGGGGGCCGAGATGATCAAATAAAAACCCATCACATATCTTCACCTTAGATGTGGGCCTGGTGGACCACTGTGCGCAAAATAGCTCACAGTGAGACTAAGGGTCCACACCACAGCTTGTCTGGGGTAACCGCCAAATAAAAAAAAAAAAAAAAATTCACCAACACAACTGACACACAGGGAAGCGGAACTGGGGGGGGGGAGTGGGGGGGGGGGGGGCTGGCCCATCTGGGAACCGTGAGCCCTTAACAAAAAAATAATAAAAAATTCAAGTTTCTTTAGTGAACATTTCTATTTTTGAATATTAAAAATTATGCATTTGTTGGGGGGGGGGGGGGGGGGGGGGAGCATAATAATTTTAGAAAGGCTTAGGTGGGGCATAGCACAAAAAAGGTTGGGAAACACTGGACTAGAGGCTAACGCCGTGGCTCTAAACTCCAGCCACGCCGTGTCTACCTGTGTTCTATCGCAACATCAATTATACCATCACATCAGCTAGTTCATGCAGCTCTACACCCCAGCCACAGTGTGTCTGTCTGTTTTCTATTCCAACATCCATTAGACCAGGGGTGGCCAACCTTTTCAGCAGGCGGGCCAAATTTTAGAAATAATATTTCCTGCCGGGCCACTCACATAACTTTTTTTGTTAAATTAAAGTAAACAAGCAAGCGTGCTACAGCTTCGACCACATCGTCGTTTCCCACTCCGCGGGCCGCAACATAATTACCGGCGGGCCACATGCAGCCCGCGGGCCTCGTGTTGGCCACCCCTGCATTAGACCATCACATCAACGTGCTGTTGTGCGTTTTGCGTGGGCAAAAGGACTGACTGAAAAGGACATTCATAAGGAAATGTTTCCTGTTTATGCTGACAAATGTTTGTCCCGTAAATAGGTGCATAGCTGGGTAGAAAATTTTTCTCAAGGACGCTCTAAAATTGTTGATGAAATCCGATCTGGTCGTCCTGTTGAGATTGCAGCAGGTGGAGGAGATGATTAGAGGTGGGAAGTTCTGGAACATCCACCTTTCAGCCCCGATTAGACCCTGGCGATTTCCACCTTTTTGGTCCATTGAAAACCCACCTTGGCGGGAGACATTTTGCGAATGATGCCAAAGTTGAATGTGAAGTGAAAACGTGGTTCAGAAAACAGAGCACGCAGTTCTATGCAGCCGGTTTGGGAGGACTGATAAAACGAAGGGATAAGTGCATCAATGTTGGTGGAAATTATGTTGAGAAATAAACGGACAATGTATGTATAAAAATAAACTGGTTTCAAGTTGCTATCATATTATATTATTTTTCAACAGCCATTCGTGAATTACTTATTGACTTCACCTCGTAGCTCTAAACCCCAGCCACAGTGTGTCTGCCTGTGTTATATCGCAACATCCTTAGACCATCACATCAGCTAGTTCATGTCCCAACTTTGCTCTTTAACTGTTGCTCCTTACAGCCTCCCAGCTGTATCCCACATCACTGTTTGAAGTTTTTCTTCTCGCAAACAACCGTAATAACAGACATGAAGACAATTGCTCTATCGTGCATCTAACATGATCATCTAATCATTTAAACAATCGTAATGACAGACATGAAGAATATTGCTCTATACTGACCAATAAAAAGATGTCAATTGAAACGAGAAAAAGAGTGTTGAAGTGCTACATAGAACCTGTACTTTTATATGGATGTGAAGCGTGGACAATGAGCAATCAGGCTGAAAAACATCTGATGGCTGTAGAAATGTGGTTTCTGAGGAAAATGCAAAGAATACCATGGACAGCCAGAAAGACTAATGAACAAGTCCTTCAAGAAACAAATGAAGATCGTAAACTGATTAGAGACATTAGACGTAGACAGTCACAATTTTTTGGGCATGTTAAGAGAAGATATGATTTGGAGAACTTGGTGACAACTGGTAAGATCGAGGGGAACAGACCAAGGGGAAGACCTAGAAACAAGTATCTGGATGGCTTGGCCATGTGACATGGTCGAGACAGAAACACGGAGCTGATCCACGACTCTGGTGATCGAGTGAGATGGCAGAACATGACCGCCCACGCTCACCGGCATGGCACATGATGGATGGATGGAATGATAGACATGAAGAATACCGCTATATCGTGTATCTAACATGATCATCTAATCATTTAAACAATTGCGGAGTATGGTCAACACGCGTGGCGCCTTTGAGCGGGAGAAATACAATGACCAACCTGGAGGTCTGAAACCCCCATTCCCCCCAGAGTCCGCCTCACAACGGTACGGCCATAGTTGGAAGCACGTCAGGAAGACCTTCCTGGGAATGGAGTACAGCGAGGCCGTCGCGTCCCACATAATGTCTCTGTGCGACTCAAACTGGGTCTCTGTCAGCGGTATCTTCATCTTGGAGAATCAGCAAACAAATCGCAAGGAGCCATGTTGGGGGAGTAGGGAGTCTGATAAACCAAGGGGATATTTGTGTTCGACCGAGAAAGTATAAATCAGATGGAAACAATTGACAGGTATTTTGTCATGGTGGAACTGCCAAGTTCCTATTACCCACAGGTCCGTTCATTTGCGTCGTAAAGCATCACAAGGTTGATATATGACCTCCAGGTAGTACTCTCAGGTAATAATTTGACCTGTTGTGTACTCGTGATGCATCAACCCACGACAGTCAAAAACAACGGTTAACGTTACTTTGACGCCGCTGTGCGCTTGTTGTGTTCGTTTGGCCTCAAGAATGATGTCTTCACTGACTGGACATGATGTCTTCACTGACTGGACATGATGTCTTCACTGACTGGACATGATGTCTTCACTGACTGGACATGATGTCTTCACTGACTGGACATGATGTCTTCACTGACTGGACATGATGTCTTCACTGACTGGACATGATGTCTTCACTGACTGGACATGATGTCTTCACTGACTGGACATGATGTCTTCACTGACTGGACATGATGTCTTCACTGACTGGACCTTAGTTTCAGGGTCGAGCTTATAGACCCACGACTCATCACTTAGTGATCACACTGATCAGGAAGTCGGGCTAGTCTCTGGCGCGGTATAGCATGCCCTGCCAGACTTCCAAACACAACGATCGTTAACAGCCGAGGTAACAATTTCGTGGGCACTGTCCCCATGGCACCATCATCCCTCAACATGAAAATAGACTATATAGACCCAGTGCTATTCCTACATGATAGTTTTACATGACAAAATTCCTCACTTGGTAATTGATCTCGTCATTTAGATTTGCTGAAGGTCGACAAGTGTCCTCTGTCTAGCTATGTGCGGCCGTATTCTTCTTCTTTCCTCTTTCAACAGGAGTGCGTCATATCTAGGTACTTCGGTTCACGTTTGCCGAATGTTACCCACATTTTTGTTTGCGGTGATCTTCGTTTATGTGTTCTTGTGTCTCCGATATGGGGACCGTAAGAGTACTCAAGACGTTAAATTCCATCATTATTTCAAGACAGAGTTAAAACAGATACCGATTACTTGGTATATTTTTCCCCCACCCCGTTTTGCAATCTGCATTTCTGGCAGGTCGGGAAAACTTGTTATACTAGAGAACCAGGCTACCTATTCTAAGTGGTAAGTAAACTTGTAAATACCGTTTTATAAGACGTATTACATTATTATGCTATGTATTATTAAATGTAGCATCCATTTTTACGTGTATGTTGTAATTTTCGACCATTTAAGTTAGCATTCAACCTCACACAAAAATTATGAAGATCGCATGCTTTAATGTGGTATTTAAATGGCGGGAGATGGCAGTTTGCATTGTCATACTCCATTTAGTCCGACTTTGTGAAGACACATGAAGGGTGTAGCATAGGTGGGAGCGCAAGCGCAATTGAAATACAACTACTTTTATCGTTTCTTTACTTATTTCTCGGTAGAGATTTGTTCGCAGCAGACGAGCATAATCTCCGGCGGGCCTATTCTCGCTGGTCGCGAGATCCGCACAGTGGAAGTATGGAAGATTTGCTTGCAAATAGACAGGCAATATCTCCTGCGGTAGCTATGGCGGGCCTATTCCCGCTGGTCGCGGGGACCGCTATAAGTCAGGTGGGGAGTCTGACGATAGTGCACGCTTTACACAGGTCCGGACACTTGTGATCGACAGATGTGCGCGCCCTCATGGTCCGGGCTCGTACAAGGCCCTCACCTGTGGGACATGGCTGAACGCCTCTAAGCCGGGTCCCTTGGGTGTCAGGGTCTGGCCATAACTCGCCACCGGCTCGTGGTGGTGAGGTCTCGGTGGATTGACGCTGAGCCGCCAGCGTCTGCAGCCTACCTTGTGCCAGACGTATTGGTTACCCATTCCTCTGGAATACACAAGACTAGGCCGAGAGAGAGGTCATGTCGTTTGGGCATCACATGATTCTCTGAAGCTCTGCCCAGACATTGTGATGGAATATTGGCCACATTCCACTCACATACTTTGGTCTGTCAAGACTGCAAGGTGTCTACTACTCCATTTAATATTGTTATGGAGTATTCAGAGCGATTAACATGATAATGAATGCATGTGTACATTCAACACCCATTATTGTATGTATGTGTAATTTTTCATCACTCTTCAAGGACAAGATCATTGATAATTTTGCATCTTTCCAACGGGACTTCTTTTGTCAAAATGCATCAACGCCGACGGCCTCGCGTTGTCAAGACAGCGCGAGCTGTCACGCACTACGTCTCTGACATCATCACAGCATGGCGTGGAGAAGTGTATATCTGTGTGTTTGTGTGTGTGTGTGTGTGTGTGTGTGTGTGTGTGTGTGTATAAACTGGCAGAGTTATCTGCCCTTAAGTTAGACAGCGACAGTGGTAATATCCCTTGGCGGCAGTGTAAACAACAGTTGCGTGAGTGTGTAGGTAAGGTCACAAAATATGAAAAGGTCAAAACCGTTTTCTTCTATATTATGTTCCATTTAAATGATAAACTGATACACAAACTTTAATATCTCGGCGTAGAAATGACCTACAGACTTGATTAAGGTACCGTTGGGTTTGTTTTTTCAAGAGGTATCCAACTATGTAGGTTATATAATTAAAATGAAATTTATAAAATTTTACTTAAGTGGCTAGTTTGCACCTCAAAGGTCAGTATAAAATACTGTCTCAACATTACACGGAAGTGAGATACCCCTATAATTGTTACAGTCACCCCAACAATACACAGAACTGAGATACCTCTATAGTTGTTACAGTCACTCTAATCCCCCTTGTTCTTGTACAGTGTTATGATGCTTGCATCTTGAAAATCCTGTGGGACTTGCCCTTATCGCCAGCATAGCTCTATTAGCTGGTGGATCTGTAGAGTGAGTGTGTCTTGCCCACTTCTGATAACCTCTATTGGAATCCCATCCTTACCTGGCGCCTTGCCAGATGCAAGTTCATTTATAGCATACTTAACTTCTGTTATGGTGGGAAGTGTGTCCAGGTGGTCAAGAGTTGGTAGAGCCTCTATGGCGTTATGACCCTCTTATGACCCACAGTGCCATAAACCCCTACTGCAGTTTTATAAAGAGTTTCCTTAAGTTTACCTCACTTTTCACTTGCTGTACACTTTTCTGAAGTATCAGTGAAAGCGTCTTCAAGCTGCGGTTGGAACTCAAAGCACTAATCAGGATCTTGGGTGTTAATAATATTAATCATGTGCCTAGATTTTGTGTTTAGCCGTACAGATCATCTTTTGTCTCAGTTCTAACCATTGTAAGAACAAAATAATTATCAGTATCGCAATCAGCACTGTGATAACTTCGAGTTAATGATGTTTGATTCAAATGTTGTCTCCGTGTTATGATGAAGTCTAGCTGATGCCAATGACCGGATCTTTGGGGTTTCAATGTGACCTTATGCCGGTCTTTTGTTTTAAGAAACGAGTTTGTAATACATAGGTAGTTTCTGGTGCAATGTTCCAGCAGCCTTTGCCCATTGTCATCCATGTGATCGATATTGTATTTTCAAAGGTACACTGGCCATGAACTCGAGTCCTTGTCCACAGGAGAATTAAAATCACCGAGCATATACATGCATTAAGATTTTGGTACTGCATTGATCACAGAGTCTAACTCCTCATTGAATGAATTCTTCATATCATCAGAGGAAGTGAGTGTCAGTGCATATGCAGTGATAATGGTGGAAAAAAACCACAAGTGGTTGACAAGGATAACAATCTTTCATTTCCACCAACTAGAATTTTAATAATTTCCAGTAGTGAATTCTTCATTGCAAAGCACACTCCATGGTGTCTGTTTACTTCCTGCCCTTTAAAAAGTTAGTTGCATATCCTTTACAGGACGTTTGCAGTCAACACCAGCATTTTTTGCCGTTGTTGATGTCTTGGCAAGTTTACGTTCAGTAGTTTGCCATTGCTTTCTGAAAGACCGGCATCCATACCATTTAGTAAAAAAAAAAAAACAGCACAACTCGGTTTGCTGCAAAATCTCGTGCAGCTGTGTTTCGAACGCTGGTATGCGGGATCACGAACAGCGTCCGTAACACCTTCACCATGGAGACTGGCTCGTGCTCTCTACCCCCCCCCCCTCCAACCCTAGAAAAAAGGTGTAATAATTTTCCCTGAGTGACCCTTCCTCAGCGTGGTGAGTCTTCCACATGCCTGGAATATCAATATTAAGACGATTGAGTTCGGCATCAATCACAACCGTTTTTCTCACATTGCCAATATTCGTCAGTTCAGTGAAAAATCCTGGACACATGTTTTTACGTTCCATGTTGCAAGCCGTAGTTTGAAGTTTCTATTTTTCTTTCCAGTAGTACCTGGTACATTAGCTTTACATATTGCGATTCAGATTTTGTCCACCCGCGAAGCACCCATTGAAGCAGGCAAGCTTTGGCGGATAAGCACCCAATTGGTCGGGGGCTGTCCAGCTTGAGGCGTGCGGTAGCTGATCAGTGACACCTGTAGGTGTCTCCCACCGTCAGAGGCAATCCGTGGCGCCCCTTATATACGCCATTTGACAAGGATTTATAACCCGTAACTGCTACCTGTCGCTTTGATTCCGAAACCGGTTAAGACCAGGGATGGAGTTATACCTCTCGATAGCACAAAGCCTAGGCTGAAATACAGAAACCATGTATTGCCCATGAAACACGATCCCTCTCTCAGCCTGCCTAGTTCACTCCAGAGGAAAGGTAACATCAATACATCTGGAACAAGGCAAACTGCAGAAGCTGCCGGATCAGCAAAACAATGCTCTAACTATCCGCATGTCGGAACTTCGATCCTAGACCAGCTGCCAACCAAGGCTTAGGGCCTGGTCTGCCCTGTCATGACATTTTGACTTAAGGTTGCATGTCCTCGCCCGAAGTCGTTGGCACAATGTGGGGTGTCGGGTTTGGTAAGCGCCGCCCAATATTCGGAGCTAACAGAAAGCAAGTAGTACCGTCTTACAGCCAGCCTTCTGATAAAATCTAGCGCTGCTATATCCCCACTTTAGTCATTTCTTCATTTCTGATTTTTCTATCTTCTTGACACATAGAGTATTCTTTTTATGAATCCCATTTCAGTTATTGTGAGTTTTCTTGTCTATTTTTCTGTCATTGTCCAGTTTTGTTATAGGTAGCATAAAGTTAGTAGGAAAATTGTGTTGTAGAGTGATTTCTTAGCAACGATCGATACATGTTTGTTCTTTAGTATTGGTGCCATCCGTTTAGTGAGTTGGTTTGCCTTATTGCATCTATCTTTGATCTCGTCTTCTGATATGCAATTTGATGATATTATACTTCCTAAGTACTTAAAGATCTTTACTTGTTTCAAGGGGTGTTCTTTAAGATGAATCTTTGTTGTCTTTTCTTCTTTGGTTATAGTCATTACCTCAGTTTTACGATGCCAATTTTCATGCTACATTCCTTATACACTTCGTTTAGACAATTCATGTCGTCTTGTAATTCTGCTTCTGGTTTTGCTATTAGTGCTTCATCGTCCGCAAATGGGAGTTCTTTAATGGTGCAATGTGCCGTTGGTTCGTCTTCTGTGTTCTGTTCGTCATGCAGTATTTTTGTGGGCTCTGGTTGGCTGGTTTCTTTTCATTCATTCATTCCTTCATTCATTCATTCATTCATTCATTCATTCATTCATTCATTCATTCATTCATTCATTCATTCATTCAGTAGCATGTCCTTTGCAGAACCTCACTCCCATAACAACCTTCCGGAAAACCTCTCGATCATAAGCAAGATGTCCTCGTCCGATACACCCATCTGGAGATCATCCGCCACATCCTGCACCCATCTTTACATATGCTGTCTATATAGGTTATGAGCAGGAAGGGGAATAGGACCAACCTTGTCGTACTCCAGATCTTATTGTTAAAGGGTTATGGGTGTTTTCCATGTGTTCTTACTATGCATTCACTGTTGTTGTATAAGCTTCTACATAGGTTTGTTAGATGTGTACTCACACCATATTGTTTAAGGATTTCCCACATCTTGTTTCTATCTACTCTATCAAATGTCTTTTCTTGGTTGACAAAGGCTAATTAGAGTGTTTCATTGAATTCGATTGATTTTTCTACAGGTTGTCTAAGAGCAAAGATGGCATCTGTGCATCCTTTATTTTTCCTAAATCCAAGTTGTGTTTCGCTTAGCTGAATTTCGTAACCTTTCCTCAAGACGTTTGCAAAATATTTTTCCAGTATGACTCAAAAGGGAAATACCTAGGTATTGTATACAATCTCTTTCACTGCCTTTGCGTTTCCAAACTTGAATAATTATGGCGTTTCCCAAGTCTCGTGGTGTCTGTTGTTCTACCCAAACATGGTTAAATAGTGTATGTAGCCATGCTGTTCCTACTTCTCTTGCTGCTTTAATTAGTTCATTTGATGTTTTGTCTTGTCCCGGCGATTTATTCAATGATGCTAATCCAACAGCTTCTCCCGTTTATCTCGTGCTCCGAAGGTCGTGGGCTCGATTCCGTGTCGCGTCCTTCGGTTTACGAGTTAAATGTTTCGGAGACTCCTGTGGGTCGTCGCTAAAAGCTACGGAGTTCGTGCTTTGCGCGACGCTTTCCGTGCTGCGGAAAGAGACCGAGCCATATGGGATAAAACCCGGTGCAATGAAGTCGACCCTGTCGACTTTTAAGCGACTTTTTAATCCAACAGCTTCTCCAATTTCTTCTTTCAGTATGAGGTGGGGGAGGGGGGGGGGCTGCGTGGTCTCGAGGAATGGTGTCCGCCTCGAGTGCTGGAGGTCACGGGTTCAAGCCCCGGTGAGGACCGGGTTTTTTTTCACGTGGACTTCTTCTAGTAACAAAATTTCCCCTGATCTCTGGGTAGTGAGATCGGACGCCCCTGTGTATTGTTGCGCACGTAAAAAATCCCTTGGCAGTTGGAAATCGAAAAAGAGTAGCCTAACGGCGCTGCCCGGGCAAAATTTCGAGTTACAAATCTATCCAAATATTTCAGGATCCTCGCCGGTGCTATGGATTTCGTGCACTGAGCTGAGTTTCTCCAGACTCAGATTTGAGTTAGGAGGAGAACGGAGCATTTATGGGTTACACCCCTGTGCCGTGATGTTGATCCATCGACTAAACTAAACTAAACTAAACTTTCTTTCAGTATGTCTGGTCCTAGTTCTTCGATGGCATCTGTGTCGGTTTCCTGAATTCCTGTGGCATCTGTTGTAATATTGAAAAGTGTTTGGAAGTACTGTTTCGATCTTTGTAGGATTTGTTTTTGTTCACTAATTGGTTCTCCTTTTTCACTGTTAAATATTTCAGTTGGGTTCTCTTTGCACTGATATTGTCTTTAGAAGTTTCTGGTTGCCTCATCGCAGTTTTTATTTAGGGTTTCTCCATATTCCTCACAGTCTTTTTGTTTTTCTCTCTTTACTATTCTATTCACGTATCTTCTTGCAATTTTATATTCTATATAATCACGGTCTTGTTTGCTCTTCACCCAATTGTTATATATATTTTCCTGTTTTGTCTTGTACAGCTTCCTTTACCTCTGCGTTCTACCAACTTGTTAGCCTACTGTCTTTATCCGTGTTTGGCGTTTTTTCCTGGCTCCACGTGTTATTTTTGCAATTTTTAAAATGCTTGATTTGAAAATCTCCCACTCTTCTTCCACTGCTCTTCTTTCTATGGCTAATTTTACACAGATTTCAGTTAGCTCTTTCTCATAATTTTCCCCCTGTGCCTGTATTTGAGATTTTTTAAAATTTACTACTTCGCGTGGCCTGTATTTTGTATCTGTTTGGTCTTTGCTTTCTTCTTTTGTTGATTCTTATTGTGACAACAACTGCTTTGTGGTCTGTGTTTATACTTAAGTTGGGCACTGCCCTTGCATCTAATATATTTATCTTTCTGTTTTTCTTCTTCTGGTTAATATGAAATCAATTTGGCTTTTGATGTCTAGATCGTTCCATTTGTACCAGGTGTATATTTGTGAGTCTTTGTGTTTATAAAATGTGTTTGTTTTATAGAGCTCATGTTTGCTGCATAACTCTATCAGTCTACTTCCGTTATCTTTTCTTTCATTCTGTTGGTCTCCAAAAGCTCCAAGATATTTTTCTATGTTCGTTCTGTTACTTCCTAGTCTTGCACGGAAGTCTCCCATAACTATGATGTTGTCCTGCTTCTCTATTTTATTTAGCACGTCATGGATGTCTTCGAAGAACTCCTCGCATTCTTGCTCATGTTTGTTTGTGTTATATGGTGCGTATAATTGTACATATGTTGATATGTAGTAATTGTCTGTTCTTTTATTCTCACTGGTATGATTCCTTCTTATATATATATATTATTTCTAATATTATTCTTGCTAGCCGTGTTCAATTATTATTCCTACACCTTGTCTTGCCATTTCTTGTTGTTGCACTCAGGAGTAGACAAACGTATAACTGTAGTGGATCTGCTTGCATCATATCCCTTTTATTCCAGTGTTCCATATTTCCATCAGTCCAATTTTCCTCTTTTCCATTGTTTCTATGAGTTCTTATTTACTGTTAAAACCGTTGATGTTCAGTGAGCCTATTATATGAATCGCTGATCTATGTCATAGTCCATTAACATTGCCGGGTCTCTATCCATTTGGGTCAGTCCGATTACATTTCTTAGTTTTTCTACGGGCAGTATGAAAATCCCCTGCCGGCTTACTAGGCCAGTCTAAGGTTAGGACAAAAATCTGACCAAGTGGAGTCCGTACCCCCTGGCGAGCCAGAGCCCCTTTGGTCCATGACCTCGAGATTATGCTTTCCCGGTCTACACCACGGTAAGGTGGGGGTTGACTTGTATAGTCTGCTGGTCAGTGGTAGACAACTAATTTTCACTTTTCACCCCTCCTGGGGTCTACAAGGTGTTGACAGCGCCTGGTCCAGCAGCCAGCAGGGTTAGGATCGGCCAGCCTCTCTTAAGAGAACCATTTGTCACAACTGAAATAATTAACAGCGAAAAAAAAAAGGAGAACCGATAAGTGAATAAAAACAAATCCTAACAAGATGGAGGCAGTACTTCGAACAACTTCTCAACATTCCATCAGATGCCACAGGAATTCAGGAAACCGAAACAGATGCCATCGAAGAACTAGGACCAGACATACTGAAAGAAGAAATTGGAGAAGCCTTTGGATTAGCCCCATTGAACAAATCACCGGGGCAAGATGAAATAACAAATGAACTAATTAAAGCAGCAAGAGAAGTAGGAACAGCGTGGTTACATAGACTATTTAAACATGTTTGGGTAAAACAACAGACACCACGAGACTGGGGAAACGCCATGATTATTCTAATTTGGAACTTAAGCATTTAGTATACACAGCCATTACCCCAACATGGACAACAATCACCTTCGGGTGTTGGACCCTAACTATAACTTCTCCCTGATTTGAACGGGGTAGGGGTAATGGTGAAATCGAATCGAAAAAAGAAAAAAAAAAACCAAAGGCAGCGAGAGGCTGCATACAATACCTAGGCATTTCCATTTTGAGTCATACTGGAAAAATATTTTGCAAACGTCTTGAGGAAAGGTTACGAACTCCAGCTAAGCGAAACAAAACTTGGATTTGGGAAAAACATAGGATGCACAGATGCCATCTTTGCTCTTAGACAACTTGTAGAAAAATCAATCGAATTTTATCAAACACCCTACTTAGCCTTTGTCAACCAAGAAAAGACATTTGGTAGAGTAGATAAAAACTAGCTGTGGGAAATCATTAAACGCATGGAGTGATGTCGGATACGTTGGGTGAATCTCAAAGTGATAGAAGAAAGCTGAAGTTCCTCTCTCCCCATGTGATCCTGCCCGTTGTAATTGTATTGGCCTTTGATGGCTCAATTGTCCATAAATAGAGTTTCGGAGAACCAAGGAAGTCCCCAAGGCTAATACTAATAATAGTCTTGTGGTTTTCCCCTGCCCCTCATCTCTCAGCTAATTAATTAATTTCTAGGGTATATTAATAAATGACATGAATAAAGTAAACAATCAAAGAATTCTTCAACACTCACAGTGGACATAAAATCTCCTCATATTTACTAAACATCAAACTGGGGTATTGGTTATTCTGTCAAAGAAAACAATAATATCTTCCAAAGGCCATGATATAAATATATACCATTAATGCCCCACACATTCACTTCAACCAAATATCAACATAAATCTCAGTTGCCCAGCGGGTTGAGTAATATACATATCTTTGTTGAATTGTACAAAGTACAAGTCTATGGAACCCAGTTGTAAAGAATGTTCATTGCCACCAATATACTGAGTTATAAGAGTGAGTGTTGATCTGGTCTAGGTAGGTTGTTAGTTGATTAATTCTCCACTCAAGGGTTCAAGTAAAAGCCCCCTGTTCTATGTAGGTTGATACCATTTTACCTCTCCTGAGTGGTTAGTTGAAACTCTTGCAGATAATTTCTTTCATAATAGTCTTCTTCATCAAGAGTCAGGTCTGGATCTAGATGGGTCCAATAAGTACCTGAAATTCCAGCATCAAACATATATCTATTGATATCATCAATACAACTATTTGAACATTAGAAATGGAAGAAGGTAAAAAAAAAAAACCTTTAGAAAAAAAGGAAATTAAGTGAATTTTGACCCCAGGGAACAATAAACAAGGGCTGGGGGGGGGGGGGGAGAAGGGTGTTATTGTCCCCCAAGAGTTATCAACCCCATAACTGTTTCCTCTTCATCAAATCTTCCATTACAGGGCACTCAAGGTTTAGACTACCAGATAAGCAGTGTCATCTTCTCCCATGCCTGTCACCCATGGTCTCCAGGTTGAGTAATACCTTGATCGATTCGGAATTTGATTACCATGTTCACCATTTTCCTTTGTACATAATTATTTTCCTTAGTTATCCTTCCATCTTAACAGAAAAGACCTCACACATTAAGTGTCTTAATTCATTTCTAAATGCAATGAGTATTTACTTATAAACAATATAAGTACATTATGGCATCATATAACATTCAGGTGGATTCTTCCCAATCAAATGCTTTTGAGAAGGCACATCCTCCCTCCTCTTCAACATGTAGATACATGCCTTTACCTTATTCATCCATAGGATTCATCATCATCATACATCAAACACAATTAAGGAAGCAAAACCATACAATTGTAACATTCGTGATATGGAATACAGAGTGGCGTCATGCGTCGAAGCACACGAAATTATCAATTAGTATATGGGTTACCACTATCATCTTCTCCTCCGACAGACATGTCAGTATGTATCAAATTGCCTACTATCATGTGGATTATTGATCATACTCATCTCAGTATGTAACTTCTCCTCACCCAATCCACAATTATTCATAAGAAATCATAAACATACTTGCATTGATGATGATTAGGCATAATTATGTGACTCACAATCAATAAGTTAAAAGATCAATTAACAGATTTAACACCAATTAAGTCATAAATGAATCACCACTTGAATGCTTCCATAGAATACACAGGATTTTATGATAACGCATAGAGAACTCTTTAACATTTAATGTGCCCGTGTACGGTTTCCAGGACGAATTGCACTGATTCCTCCTACTAGTTATTGCACATTTAAAATAGTTCCTTACTACTAAACTAAGGATTCTACCTGGCTGTCCGGTCTTGTTGTCTCATGTCATTCAGTGCAAGCCTGATGTCAGCAACCTAGATTTGACAGGCACACATGGATTCTTCTTTTGTACCACACGAATGACAACTCGTACGTCGTACAAAAGGATACAAATTTATTATGGGCGAGTTACACATAATAGCTCTGAGAGCTGATAGTCATATGGATCATATACATATACATTATGACATTATTACGTTATGACTTTATCTAAGGTACTATCTACTGAATTAGTCTAAGTCTACACTATTGCTACTGTCCTCTAAACACCACAGTATTCAAAGCGAATACTCCAATCCGTCCTCTACGCTGTCATGTCCACGTCTGCTTGACTTTCGTGGCGTGTCCAGCCACGAGCCTGTGACCCGCCGTGCGTCAGCGGGTTTGCGTGCTCGGTACTCCAGCACGCGTTTAGTGACTTGTCAATAGCTTACTCTTTGAGATTTACTAATATTAATGGACACTCCTCGTGGTAATGGTTGCCCCACTCTATTCGGGGTAACTCCAGATCATGTCCTGCCATGTCCCCTTTTAGGACACGTGTGTGTCGAGTCGGAGAACTGTTCACAGTTCTCCCTGCTGTTTATGTCCCTTCTATTCCTATTTCCTAGATAGGGATATTATCTCTATCCTGTCTTAGTCCTCTCCATAGTTTTACTCCTCTCTTCTCTATCTGCTTCCAGGCAGCTCTTTGACAGGCTCTCCCTCCGTCTGTGTTGCGTTACAAGCTGTTAGCTTATGGGTGTAACGCAAATGGTTATCTAAAACAAAAAATTAGGCCTGTCTAATTTTGTCAAAGGCTGCATGAGCTTGCTAATTTTGTTCTGGGTAAAGCACAAAACCTCTACTTTCCAATGTCACACTGTTGTATCACTTCACTTGGCTATAGATTATCACACCACACTAGTACAGTTGGCTAGAGCCCTTGCTCATTCTAACATTATACTTCTTGGGAGTTGTGTGAACCAGAGCCATTGTATTAATAGACCTACCCCTCAAATTGTCAATTTAACTGACAACCCAAACAAGATGTCCCTACTAAGGGTACAATACATGAATAATATTCATGCTCCCATATAATATATACTCCAACTTGTATACATGCTTTATGTGTGTAATGTTCACCTATCTAGCTTCTGCTCGTGAAGAAATCTTTCAGTGTTAAACTAGGGTTTCGAAAGTTTGTAGTGTCCCCTGTTGAAAGTTATTATGCCCCTTTGCATGTAATGATGTATGCATCTTTATTTGTTAGTTTTCCTGTGTGGTTGCGTGTTTGTATTTAACTAATGTGTGCTTAAATTACCAACATGTGTGTACGTCTATAATTTACATGTATGTTATCTTTCAAGCGCCATAACACGGTTTATTGTAGTCACAAACGAGTGTGTAAGGCTGATTTATGACTACATCGCCGGTTTAAGATGCTTAAAATATGTTTCCTATCACTCTATTGAAAGTATTGCAACAACACAGATAAAAACGAACAACACATTGTGTTACACAAATTGACACGGACGAACTACAAAAACTCATGTCGCGCAGCGAATAATCCGCACAATGCCTCACTCCTCTGTATTTATTTCATTCACTCATTCCCTTTCACACTCCTTTTATTCACGCTGTCATTCCACACTGGTTTAAAAAGGCGTTATGTCATTAAAATATGGTTATAGAAAATAAAATAAATGAAAAAATATATTTACAATAAATGGTTGGCTCGGTTTACACCAGTTTTAAGCCAAATGACTGTGCCGTCTTTCTGCACCGGTCATTTCTGTACAAACATTTACATGGTTGTGAGGATCGTTCACTACCGATCCTGAGAGTACTGATTTCTATAATTAATCTAATCTACGTTGGTGTGCTGAGCTGTGCTAACTAAGGGAAATAATCTAACTAAATGAATAAATTGGGGAAAAGTGTGTTAGTTACCTTAATGTGTGTTTCTAACTATGATGTTATAAATTCTAAATGAAGGTATAAATTTTAAGTAATGGTTTATTTAACTAAATTATATAAAAATGTGTTTAAATGCTGATGAATTAGAGTTGTGTTTACTAAGTTGAATAGTGTGATCTAATGAAATGGTATATATGAATCTCTAACTTAGTCTAGATGAAGTTTAACTCTTAAATGATACTAGTTTCTATTAAACAAAAATATTATCGGGATGGTTTTGTAAGTTCTATTACAACTAAAGAAAAATTATATTAAATGCAACAGTTATAAAAACATGTTATGATATATATCATATACATTTCTAATTATACATTAATTATATTAACTACTTCCAGGTGTGTTGTTGGAGTCGCGTTCTCTGTTGAATCTCGTTGAAATAGAGTAATATAGACAACGTCTGATATACACGCGCTCGTCCTGGGTAAAGTTAGAATACAGTCCTACTCACTGATTACATATATAATCTGATGATGGCGTAGACATCTTCTCACGTGTCTGTCCTTTCTTAATCGTACTGACACAGTTCGTGCAAGTTAATTTAAGGCGATTCACAATGGTAACAGCACCACAGTGTCTATCATTACACATTCTGGACACAGATTACTTAAGGTGTCGATGACGTACTCCCGTCTCTTTGTCCCTGTGTCCTATTCATAGACTTGTGTCCCCTTTATAGTTGGGTCTTGTTGTCCCGTCTATGTCCTGTCTATGACGTATCTCCTGTCCTGTCTCCGATATCTCTATTGTCCTGTATATGTCCTGTATATGTCCTGTCTCTATTCCCCCAACACTCTGACAACATCCCTCCATAGTTATATTGTTCCACTTCACCACTTTCCTGGCTCACATCCCTCCATAGTTATATTGTTCCACTTCCCCACTTCCCTGGCTCACATCCCTCCCTAGTTATATTGTTCCATTTCTCCACTTCCCTGGCTCACATCCCTCCATAGTTATATTGTTCCATTTCTCCACTTCCCCGGCTCACATCCCTCCATAGTTATATTGTTCCATTTCTCCACTTCCCTGGCTCACATCCCTCCATAGTTATATTGTTCCACTTCACCACTTCCCTGGCTCACATCCCTCCATAGTTATATTGTTCCACTTCCCCACTTCCCTGGCTCACATCCCTCCATAGTTATATTGTTCCATTTCTCCACTTCCCTGGCTCACATCCCTCCATAGTTATATTGTTCCATTTCTCCACTTCCCCGGCTCACATCCCTCCATAGTTATATTGTTCCATTTCTCCACTTCCCTAGCTCACATCCCTCCATAGTTATATTGTTCCATTTCTCCACTTCCCTGGCTCACATCCCTCCATAGTTATATTGTTCCACTTCCCCACTTCCCTGGCTCACATCCCTCCATATTTATATTGTTCCATTTCTCCACTTCCCTGGCTCACGTTCATCCATATGTCATGAAATTACTGTGGATTAACCAGATGATGATAATACAGACAGTCTGATTAACGGCATGTTTTCAAGGCCACAATTGTTGTTAATCAGTACAGAAAAAAAAGTCGGGTCTAATTAAAATTGCCAAACTCGCGAGATGAAAGGGACCGACGAATGTTTGGTTGTGAACAAAGAAAGACAACTCTTGCCTTGATGAAACCAAGGGGACATAAGATTTCTGGAAATAGTTAGTGCCCCTGAAGACACCTGCATGACATCAAAAGAACTTCACTAGAACACTCCCGGCTCTTTGTGAGATAAACAAGACTTGGGTAGGTTAGTGTTGAAGAAAAAGTTGAAGTAGGCAGAAGTGATAGCTGGGTCGATCCGTGTTGAATAGAATCGCATGTGTTCGGTTTTGCTTAACATGTGTCTTTTATGGCAAATTGTGTATTCGATTCAGAGGTTGAGTCAGGACGGCATAAGGTATTATAGATAATATATTTAAGCCTAATTAATATAAGCAGTAGCCTTGGTAAAACTAGCTAGAGTAGTGAAGTGATGATTAGCTCTGTTAGTTGAGAATAGAGTAGTGAAGTGATGATTAGCTCTGTTAGTTGAGAATAGAGTAGGGAAGTGATGATAAGCTCTGCTAGTTGAGAATAGTGAAATGGGATGATATTTGGGGAGATTGGGGATGGGGAGAATGTCCAATGGTGGGATCTTCCAGTGAGGTCTGCTGGGGGTCTACACTTTGCATTTTGCTCTGTCCTGGTTTTAACCCACCTCAGATCTATGTGAAGAGCTCCTCTGCCCATGACAGAGTTGGTTCACTGTCATGTATCTGAGTGAGGCTGTCAGCCTACCCCCATCTAATTGAGGTCAGGGACAGGTGCTCTCACCAAGTGTATTGTTCTCTCTTTTACATGTCCCCTTAGGTCACTCAAGTCACTGAGAATGGAGACCTTAGTGCAGGCAGTTATTCAGCAGCTTTTGCACTGGGCCCATGATGAAAGGGGTATAAAGGAACAATCGTGAGAGTATTTATCAAACGTCTCCCGTTAGCAGAATACTAGAGATTGTTTTTTCCGCATCATTTTGGAGAAGGAACAATCGTGAGATTAATGTTTCAAACATCACATGTGAACAGCACAATAGAATTGTTGTTTTTGTTTACACCACATGGGAAAAGTCCAGTGGGTATTATGTTTTCACACGACAAGTGAAAAGACTAATAGGTACTGCTTTCCACATCACATGGGAATAGAACAATATAAACTGATTAGGAAGTTATTATAACAGTGGTCTTGTGAACAGTAGAAACTTTAGACAGGAATTACATTTATTTCAAGGATCAGTATTTTCGTGTCCTCACTAGACAAGGATGTTATAAGTCTCAGAACAATAGGGACATATAATAACGGTGTGTGATCCAGGCAGGATCAGTGTCAGACTGTGACTAGGTATTTGAGTGATCAAGCAGCGACCGGTGGAAGTCTACATCTAGCAGGAGGGACACATCCCTTGGTGAGGTCATTGTGGACTGAATGAAGATGTGGGGTGATCCTTTCCGGGATGATCGGGCGGGGCTCTTCAGCTGCTTGGTCTGAGTCTGCACACACTAGAATATTCGACACACATTCTACACAGTACACACACACACACTTCTCACACACATACTCTTTGCTTTAATAAACTATTTTGTATTTATTTGTTAAAGCTAGAGTTGTTGAGTATGTTGTGTTGGGGAAGAGTGAGAGGGGGCATGATCTAGGGGTGAGTGAGAGTAAGAAAGAGGTGTCGACAGACTGACGGAGTTTTGTAGACGGAGTCTGGTGGTTTCTCTAGGACAATATTATTCGGTTAATAAAAATGTGGGTGTTGATTCCCCTCACGCCAGGGACGACACTAAAGTAAGAAAGGAATACTTACGACACCATAGTTATATTTTTCCATTTCTCCACTTTCCCGGCTCACGTTCATTCATAGTTATATTGTTCCATTTCTCCACTTCCCTGGCTCACATCCCTCCATAGTTATATTGTTCCACTTCCTCAGCTCACACCCTTCCATAGTTATATTGTTCCATTTCTCCACTTCCCCAGCTCACACCCCTCCATAGTTATATTGTTCCATTTCTCCACTTCCCCAGCTCACACCCCTCCATAGTTATATTGTTCCATTTCTCCACTTCCCCAGCTCACACCCCTCCATAGTTATATTGTTCCATTTCTCCACTTCCCCAGCTCACACCCCTCCATAGTTATATTGTTCCATTTCTCCACTTCCCCAGCTCACACCCCTCCATAGTTAGATTGTTCCATTCCCCGGCTCACGTCCCTCCATAGTTATATTGTTCCACTTGCCCGGCTCACGTCCCTTCATAGTTATATTGTTCCATTTCTCCACTTCCCCAGCTCACACCCTCCATAGTTATATTGCTCCACTTCCCCGGCTCACGTCCCTCCATGGTTATATTGTTCCACTTCCCCGGCTCACGTCCCTCCATAGTTATATTGTTCCACTTCCCCGGCTTACGTCCCTCCATAGTTATATTGTTCCATTTCCCCACTTCCCCAGCTCACACCCCTCCATAGTTATATTGTTCCACTTCCCCACTTCCCCGGCTCACATCCCTCCATAGTTATATTGTTCCATGTCTCCACTTCCCCGGCTCACATCCCTCCATAGTTATATTGTTCCACTTCCCCACTTCCCCGGCTCACGTCCCTCCATAGTTATATTGTTCCACTTCCCAACTTCCCCGGCTCACGTCCCTCCATAGTTATATTGTTCCATTTCTCCACTTCCCTAGCTCATGTCCCTCCATAGTTATATTGTTCCATTTCTCCACTTCCCTAGCTCACGTCCCTCCATAGTTATATTGTTCCATTTCTCCACTTCCCTAGCTCACGTCCCTCCATAGTTATATTGTTCCATTTCTCACACCCTTCCATAGTTGTATTGTTCCACTTATCCACTTCTAGGCTCACATCCCTCCATAGGTATATTGTTCCACTTCCCCACTTCCCTGGCTTACGTCCCTCCATAGTTATTTTGCTCCACTTCTCCACGTCCCCGGGTCACATTCCTCCATAGTTATATTGTTCCACTTCCCCGGCTCACGTCCCTCCATAGTTATGTTGTTCCACTTCCCCGGCTCACGTCCCTCCATAGTTATATTGTTCCATTTCCCCACTTCCCCAGCTCACACCCCTCCATAGTTATATTGTTCCACTTCCCCACTTCCCCGGCTCACATCCCTCCATAGTTATATTGTTCCATTTCTCCACTTCCCCGGCTCACATACCTCCATAGTTATATTGTTCCATTTCTCCACTTCCCTAGCTCACGTCCCTCCATAGTTATATTGTTCCATTTCTCCACTTCCCTAGCTCACGTCCCTCCATAGTTATATTGTTCCATTTCTCCACTTCCCCAGCTCACGTCCCTCCATAGTTATATTGTTCCATTTCTCACACCCTTCCATAGTTGTATTGTTCCACTTATCCACTTCCAGGCTCACATCCCTCCATAGGTATATTGTTCCACTTCCCCACTTCCCTGGCTTACGTCCCTCCATAGTTATATTGCTCCACTTCTCCACGTCCCCGGGTCACATTCCTCCATAGTTATATTGTTTCCCCTTCCCGCTTCTCCGGCACACATCTCTCCTGCCCCCCACCCATAATTATCTTGTCCCAGACATTATTGTCCCCCCCCCCCACCACCACGCGCAATATGTTTCATTTTTCTCCAGTTTATTTGTCTTAACAGCCAACCTTCTACAATACTGAGTGCTTGTGGTATACACCCGTTTGATCTCTCTTTCGTTCAATGAATTGTTAACACTTGTCAGGAAGACTTAGTTTCAAAGGCGCACGTGTGGCTTTTAATTGGCCCGTTAAATGTGCACATTTCACTGACTCATGTTTCTGCAGAAATACACGTGCTCTCAGTTCTCTGTTGCTCTTCCTTCCGTTGCAGTTCATACATGCTTTTAATGCTCTATTCTTTGCAGAGCAATATTTATTCTTTCCGTAGGTTCTTTAAGCACATTTCCATGGCCAGTCAGCGATCAACATAGATATTCACAACTGCTCATTCTCCAACGATAAACATTATTTATGAACATATTTGTTTAATTGTGTGTCATTTATCTGCCTGTTGCATTGATATCATCATCCAGTGCCTTGGCGGCTGACGTGGGCGACCATGCCTCTCCACAAATTACGATCTCCAACGGCATGGATCAATTCGCGTGTTGACTCCCTTCCGTGCCTTGACACAAGACTATCAAGAATCTTCTCACGTTGTCTTCCTCTGTCTTTCTTTCCGCAAATCTTTCCGGTTGTTACAACATATTCCAGTTTTTGTCGTTTAATAACGTGGCCACTAAACTATGACTGCTTCTTTCTGATGTTGTGATAAGTTGTCCTTGCGACTTAGATTCACTGAAAACGTCCTGATGGCTCAGTTTGGCTGTCCAATTAATTTTCATCATTCTTCTATAAAACCATATCACCACGACTTCCACGGAATGTTTCGCCTGTTTACTACTTGTCCAGTATTCACTACCGTATGTTAAAACTGGTTCTATGTAACTAGCAAGAATTCTTGTTCTAACTTTCAAGGACAGGACTTATTGCATGACACGTCCTTCATTTGATAGAATTCATTTTATTTATGCTTGCCCTATTCTGTTCTTTATCTCAGTGATGCATCTTCCATCTGATGTTTTCCATGTGCCTAGATATTTAAATTTCTGCACTTGCCTCAAAATAAATTAATGTACTTTAACTACTTATTTAGGCACAATCTGTTTCTTTGAAATCACCATGAATTTTGTCTTTCTATTATTCAAACTAAAAATAATTGTTTACACTTTCTACAACAAGTGTATTTAACATTCCCTGTAGATCCTACTGACTTGTCGCTATCAAGGCGGTGTCATTAGCATAACGTAAGTTATTTATATTATGTCCGTCTACCAGTATTCCTGGCATATTTTCTGTAGATCTCATTATATAATCACTGTACAATGAGAACAAATCATGAAACAATACACAACCTTGTCTGACGCCCTTCTTTATACATTGTAATGTTCATATAAGATTATTGATTCTTATGGCTGTTGTATGCTGCCAAACAGTTCTTTCGCAGATCTTTGCCGTCGATGTTCAGTTGCTTTAGTAATTTTATTATTTCATCATGCTTCACATTGTCAAATATTTTTTGCAGTCTACGAAGCATAAGTACAGATTTGTGTTTACTTCTATTCCGCTTTCTAATAGTGTCATGAGAATATAAATAGCGTTGTTTGTGCCTCTTCCCTCCACAAATCCACACTGTTCGTCACTAATTTCTGGTTTACTCTTGTTTATGATTATTTTCATAATCATTCTCAGTAACAGCTTTGTCACGTGACTCATAAGACTTATCGTGCGATGCTCTTCGCATCCTCAACCGCCTGGTTTCTGGACAGAGCTATAAAGATGGACAGGTCACTAGGAATGTACCACAAGTGTAAATGTCATTTACAAGTCTTCCCCGATGGGGATTGAAAAACATTTCCACAGGGACAGCAGGCACGTGCGCTGGCCGGTAATCCCCGGGTCTACACGGTCAGTGGCTAAACACTGTCAATTATTTAACAATGTTACAACTCTGTGTCTAGAATCGATTATGTCTGAATTATATGTCAGCGACTTAGAGCAATGTTACAAATCTCTGTCTAGAATCGATTGTGCCTCAATACTATTAGTACTCTGTGTCTAGAATCGATTGTGCCTCAATACTATGTCAGTGACTTAGCAGTGTTACAACTCTTGTGTCTAGAATGGAGTGTGCCTCCTTTATATGTCAGCGACGTAGAGCAATGTTACTTCTCTGTGTCTAGAATGGAGTGTGCCTCCTTTATATGTCAGCGACGTAGAGCAATGTTACAGCTCTGCTCTTCCATCCACAGATACACCGCGGACCCCAGAGAACTACTACGCCCTGGTGTCCTCGACCGCCAAGTTGCCCTGTGTTGCTGGCCTCCCGGGAGACAATCTTGTAGGTTGTTGTATGTGTGTGATGTCTTGTAGTGTGTTGGTTTGTTCCCTTCATCATCAACATCCTCATCGCCAATATAAACATCAATATCATTGTCATTAACAGCATTGTCATCATCGCCTTCTGCATCATCATCATCATCATCATCATCATCATCATCATCATCATCATCATCATCATCATCATCATCATCATCATCATGGCTGTCTTCAATATCATCATCATCATGGCTGTCTTCAATATCATCATCAACATCGTCGTTGTCATCATCATTATCATCTTCAGTATCATCATCATCTTCTTTAGATGAAAGACGGACTACTGATAATAGATGAAACAAAAAACGAAAGAGGGAAAACATGAATGATACAGATATAAATATAGCATGGCATGGCTGCATAACTGCTGTTTGACTGCCGATGCTGTATTTATGTTGGCTTTATAGTCACAAACTGGCCAATGACTGAGGCTCTTCCCAGCGGCTGTGATGGGAGCAACATTCTACAAGGACCTGGCTAGTCGATGACCACTACAGCCACAGACATGATGTCACAGCACCACAGATGACACACATGATGTCACAGCACCACAGATGCTGTCACATGATGTCACAGCACCACAGATGACACACATGATGTCACAGCACCACAGATGACACGCATGATGTCACAGCAATCCTTCTGTAACTGTTTCAGAACCGAAAGATAATATGTCGCCAAATGTGACTTCATATGTGGACAGAAGAACGATAATCGCCATGCTGGATGCCATCGTGTTATTTGTTTTGTTTCGTGAATATTCTACAATGTCAGTGTTTAGTGAACAGAAATGTACAATATAGTCATAATCATCATGTGCCATGCCAATAAGCTTGGGATGTCATGTTTCGCCATCTCACACGATCACCAGAGTCGTGGATCAGCTTTGTGTTCTTGTCTGGATCATACCACGTGGCCAAGCCATACAGGTATTTACTTCTCTGCCTTCTCCTTTTCCTTTTCCCCTCAGTCTTGCGAGTTGTCACCAAGTTCTCCAATTTATTTATTCTCATAACATATCCAACAAATTTTGAATGTCTACATCTAATTTCTCTAATCAGTTTACGGTTGTCATTTGTTTCTTGTAGGACTTGGCCATTGATTTTCCTGTCTGTCCATGGTATTCTTTGTATTGTGTAATACTTGTTCGTTTGTCTGTGTACCATATCTGGTTCACACCCACTTCTTGTTTGGCACTGAGTCAGTTCATGACCTGACATGTACGTGAATATAACTGACTAAGAATTGTTCCGAACAATGAGGCAGGACATGACTAACAATGACAACTGCACGAACAAGGAATTGACCAGTACAGTTCACGCACAGATGGCAGTATCCAGTTAAATATACCAAGTGTGCCAAGACTGAATTGTTTCTATTTCGGGTATTGAACATCTGCGTAGTTGACTTGTGACCATATTTTGATTCTTCTGATGTGCCTGACACGCCTATTCAGATGTTGCCCAGTACATCATTTTGATTCTCCTGGTGTGCCTGACACGTCCATTCAGATATTGCCCAGTACATCATTTTGATTCTCCTGGTGTGTCTGACACGTCCATTCAGATGTTGCTCAGTACAGCAGTTTGATTCTCCTGGTGTGCCTGACACGTCAATTCAGATGTTGCTCAGTGCAGCAGTTTGATTCTCCTGTTGTACATGACACGTCCATTCAAATGGTTGCCCAGTACAGCAGTTTGATTTTCCTGGTGTACATGACGCTTCCATTCAGATGGTTGCCCAGACAGCAGTTTGATTCATGAATGTGCGGCAGTCAGCACTGGCCAATGGATAATAGCACTGGCTCTTAAACTTTCGGTGTGCTGATGGCGGGGTAGCGGGTTCATTGCACACACTGGCCAGTTGGATTAAATTGTTTACTTCTCGTCCTTGACTTTGGGACGCAAATTACAAGTGCCTCAGAAGTCGGAGTGGGTTCGCCTGATGGCGAAGGACACTGGTAACCATAGGGAAAGCTAATTCACAACCAAAAATCAGCCCAGTGTACTCCCCAGTAATGGAAACTACTAGAAATTGTAGCACGAGTACGGAATATGCTTGAGTTGAAAGCGAGCGAACAATAAAATGCGAAATGATGTATTGTGGGTATCTGTGAACTGATGTATTGTGTTTATCTGTGAACTGATGTATTGTGGGTATCTGTGAACTGATGTATTGTGGGTATCTGTGAACTGATGTATTGTGGGTTATCTTTCCATGGAGTACAGACCCAGCCAGAGGGCGCCGAGAGCTGCGACTGCCCCACTTCTGTCCAATCATTTCAGCATGGTTTCCAGCTCCGATAGACAACCTATGTGGAGTGTAGATTTTATCTATCGTATAATCTGCATACAGGCAAACATCGTGAATGGTGGTTTGTCTTCTGGTCTGTATGTTCAAAGTGTGAGTCTGTGGCCCAACAGATGGCCAGTGTGGGCCATTGAAGTAATTCCGAAGCTGGTTCCCGTCAAAACTTTGTAACACAGCAAAGACTAAACAAACAGCCAACTCTCCAACTTCTCTCAGCTTTCACAGAATGTTCTGTTTATTGTTGTAACGTATGTCTGCATGCACCGACCGACCATACACCGGATTATGAAGACAGCAATAACTACCGTCAGAAATGCAACTCAGTAAACTCAGACAGAGCCGCTCGATGATCTGCACTTAGCCGACAATAATATCTAAGACAAGCTATACACGATAAACGGGAGGTCACAACAATTATTTATAAATTGAATGATGAATGAAGAAAAAAAAAAGATACGCAGAATAAATCAAGCAAATGATAAATTGCTTTCTCTGAGAAAAACCTCACTTCAAGAAGTCAAAATTATACAAATAGTTAGGTAGAAATATAGACACGAATAGGGAACAGATGAAGACATCAATCTAAGAATAAACAAATTGAAATCAAGCAATATTAAGGCAGCAATATAGTCATAGACACAGATGGGAAACGGATAAAGACATCAAACTAAGAAAAAAAAAGTGAAATCAAACAGTACTAAGGCAGCCTTGTAGACACAGATGGGGAACGGATGAAGGCATCAAACTAAGAATAAACAAATTGAAATCAAACTCCCCTCTGACGTGCGTCCACCGTGACGAGGTAGAGGGGCTTGAGCGTTCCAATGACCCCAAGAGCTATGCCGACGGTAGCACAGCTACTGGTAGGGCCACCCATGTCGGACAGGTCAAGGGAGAGGGACCAGACGAAGTGACGCACAAACCTGCTGCCTTGTAGGTAGACTGGGGACAGTCAAAGGCTAGGGAAAGCATCCCGAAAAATGCTTGTCGAAATCGGATGTACTGAGCCACAGGCTTGACAAAGAAGTGCAACGTAACTTTATCATTTCATGATGCCACAGATGAAAATTAATCGTTATGGTGCTAATCCCGTGAAGTCCCATCAGGCGGTGATAGTGCCGGGCCCCATTGGTCACCTTCCCCTGTGCTGTGGAGTCAAGGCACAGAGGAGTAGGTTAAGAGCTATTGACCAAACACCCCGGACTCTCAACATACTACAATGGAATGCCGAAGGAGTTTACAACAAGAAAGCCTCCCTAACACAGCGTCTTCATAAAGATAGAATAGATGTGGCATGCATTCAAGAGACACACCTCAACGCTAATCGCACATTTTCAGTCGAGGGATATCAGGCCAAACGTTTCGACCGCGAAGGACACAAAGGAGGAGTTGTAATACTTACACGAAATACAATACCTTGCAGCGAAGTATCTGTGATCTCTGACAACCAAACGGAAATTATAGGTGTTGATATAATGATAAAGGACATGAAAATAAGAATTTACAATCTGTATGGCCCGGCAGATAAGGATCTTACACTCTCAAACATGGAAATAACTGACACAAATTGCATTGTTGTCGGAGACTTTAATAGCCGCTCAGAAAGATGGGGATACCCAGATACTGACAAAAGAGGAGATGAAGTGGAGGACTGGGAAATAGACTCAAATCTCCATCTACTCAACAAAGCGGATGACACACCAAGCTTCTACTCCAGAAGATGGATTACCACTTCTACTCCAGACTTAGCTTTCTGCACAGGAGACATTCTCCACAAAATCGATCGCCATGTGCTTGACCAATAAGCAGGTAGTGACCACAGACCAATCAAGCTTGTAATAAATATGGAGTATGTTCCACAGGAGCAAAAGCCTTTGCCTCGCTGGAATTACAAACGAGCAGATTGGGACAGATTTTCCATACTAACAGACAAATATTGTGAAAACATAAATACACGATATGGCAACATGAAGCAAATGGTGGAAAGTCTAAACAGAGCAATAATACAGGCGGCCACTGAGTCTATTCCAAGAGGAGCGAGGAAAAATTACAAACCATACTGGACTGAGGAACTACAAATTTTGGAGGACAAAGTTGAAGATGCTAGGAAGACCGCAGAGAGAGAACAAACAACTGAAGCGAACATCTCTCTCAAAGCCATCTCAGCAAAATATAAAAGAACAGTAAATCAAACAACAAGAGATTGTTGGAGGAAAAAAACAGAAAACCTGAATTTTGACAGGGATGGAAACAAACTATGGAAACTAGTGAAAGCCATGAACAATGAAGGACCCAGAAACAAACAAATAACAATTAAACAAGGAAATGCCTTGCTTACAGGAAAAAAGGCTGCAAATGCACTAATGGAACACTATGCCAGTGCAAATCACATTGATATTACAGCCGAACAGAAGAAAGCAATCAAAGATAAACAGATACATCATAGATATACAGAGACAGCAGCAGAATATATGATGGCAAATCTAACAATGGAAGAAATGGAACAGGCAATGAATACCCTAAAAAAGAAGACATCACCAAGAAAGGATGGAATCACAAATGAAATGCTAATAGGACTAGGCACTAAGGCAAAAAAGAAACTACTAGCAGTCCTAAATTACAGCTGGAAGAGGGGAATAGTCCCACAGGCATGGAAGGAAGCTATACTAATACCAGTCCCAAAGAAAGGAAAAGACCTGGAAGAACCAAATGGCTATCGACCTATCAGTCTTCTTAGCTGTGTAGGAAAATTAATGGAACGCATTATCAATGGCCGGCTAACATGGCATCTGGAAGCAAACCAACTCTTAACACCTCACCAAGCAGGATTCAGAAAGTACAGATCCACTGAAGATCAAATAACCTATATAGCTCAGGAAATAGAGGATGCCTTCCAAGAGAAAAAGCACACACTAGCGGTCTGGATAGATTTAGAAAAAGCATTTGATAAAGTATGGAAGGAAGGACTGAAAGTAAAACTGCAAAAAATGCATGTTTGTGGGAAAATGTACACATGGATCAGCCACTACCTTGAGAACAGAACTGCCAGGACAAAAGTACAAGGACAAACCAGCAAAATGATGCTGTTGGAGCAAGGTGTCCCCCAAGGAGGAGTTCTTTCACCAACATTATTCCTAGCATATATAAACGACATCACGGAAAATTTCCCAGCCAGAGTACACACATCATCCTTTGCAGATGACTTAGACATATGGACATCTGAAGAATATATTAGTACAGCTAACAGCAGAATACAGCAAGCCCTATTAGCGCTAGAGGACTGGTCAAAATCATGGCTAGTGAAGATAAGTGAGGAGAAAACAACATGCACAGTATTCTCCCTCTCAACTAAAACTCAGCAACCTAAGCTGGTATTGAATGGAAAAATATTGCGCCTTGAAGAAAATCCAAACTATCTAGGAGTCACCTTTGATCGTCGCCTGACATGGAAGACACAGGTTGAGAAAAATCGAACAAGAGCAAGGCAAAGAATGGCAATCATGAAAAAGCTTGCTGGTACAACGTGGGGAGCAGATGAGAAAGTTCTCAAGAAGTTATATACTGGACGGGTGAGGCCAGTACTGGAATATGGCATTGCAGCTTGGGCAACAGCAGCTAAGTCAAACTTTAACAAAATAAGTAGAGTCCAAAATCAAGGAATGCGAATCATAACTGGAAGCCTGAAGACAACGCCTATTAATGAACTAGAAAAGATCATTTGTTTACAACCAATGCAGGATAGAAGAGATAGCAGAGCCCAACAACAAGCTGAAAAATTTAGAAGATTGACAGACCACCCTATGTATAAAAGGTTTAGTGGTTTTGGAAAGGGAAGACTGAAGCGTAGCAACTTTGTAGAAACTGCAAAACGAAAGATTAGGGCAGATCCCATACTTAACATATCAACAGTCAAACCCATTTACAGTGCAGACAAGTTCCCAGCTTGGAGACAGCAGCTACTGCCTGAGATGATAGAAAACATTCCTGGTATTGAGAAAAAGAACACTCAGCATGAAACCGAAAGAAGAGAAATAACCCTAAACTACATAAAAGAACATTACCCAAGCAGCAATTGGATCCATGCATATACAGATGGATCAGCCAAAAATTCAGTAGAGAATGGAGGAGGAGGAATTCTCCTAAATTTAAAAAATGGAGTGAAAAAAACGCATTCAGTGGCAACTGGAAAGTTTTTAAGTAACTTCAAAGCGGAGGTAGAGACTCTGAAAACTGCAGCAGAAATGCTCTTGATGGAGGAAAATAAAGAGACGCAAATAGCTATCTTTACAGATGCAAAGTCAGCTGTCTCAATACTGAAGAGCAATTACAGCACAGAAATAGCTGACCTAAGAGCAGCACTCCATGGCCTATGCCAGAAATCCAAAAAAGTTGTAATACAGTGGATACCATCACATTGCAGTATACCTGGAAATGAAGAGGCTGACAGACTGGCAAAAGAGGGCGGACGACTACCACAGCCTGACATAGACATAACCTATAACGAGGCAAAGAGGTTGATAAAAAGCACTTATAGAACCAAATGGGAATCAGAGCATCCAGGTCACCAGAAGGATGATGCATATTACAAACTCGACCGAAGAGAACAAGTAGCAATCTTCAGACTCCGCACAGGACATAACAGGCTGAAATACCACTTGTTCAATAAACTAAAGATAGGAGATACCGATGAATGCAATTGTGGAACTGGTAAAATGACAGCTAAACATTTGCTGCAGGAGTGCCCAATATATGCAGAACAGAGAAAGATATTTTGGCCCACACCTGCTTCATTTGAGGACAAGCTCTATGGAGATATCAACAAGCTCAAGTTGACTGCAGTTTACTTTAACTACATTCAGGTTGACATCTAAAGGTGCATGAAGATGTATTTAGACTGCCACACTTCATACCACAGGTATGTCGGTTACAAAAGCGTCCCAGAGGCATGAAATGGAATATTGCTTGGATAGCACATCCATTACGTGAAAAGTCCGAATCGAAAGCTCACTGCGTGGGTTTCATAAAAGGTGGAAAAAGTGTCCTAGTGGCACGAAATGGAATATTGCTTGGATAGCAAATCCATTATGTGGAAAGTCTTAATCGAAAGCTCACTGTGTGGATGTCATCTGCAGACTGCATTCTTCTGGTTTCCGGAGGAACAGCCTATGGTGAACGGAAGGCCCAGTATACGGAAGTGAGGCTAAGCAGCCATGTGCAGGACGTGACGATTCCTTGGGTGAGCCCAGTACCAGAGCGCTGTGTGATGGCTCTGCAAGTATGGAAGCCTCCTTGGATGGCGGGGAATGCCCATGGTCTGCCCCTGCCTTCCCTTGAGGGCTGACCAGGATGTCTTTGGCTGTTCTATATGGGCCAGCTGGGATGGGGGATAACACCACAACAGTGAGAGCCAAACGTCCTAAGAAACCCCCGGGAAGGTTAACCCGGTCAACAAATGCCCGCAGAAGTCGGATGTGTCGGCCTAACGGCGCAAGAACGCAGCTCTGCTGTGGACAGGCACAACGCAATCACGTCCGAAAAAAAAAAAAAACTCCGGATGAACGAAGAAGAAGAAGAAATCAAATAGTTTTAAGGCAGCAATGTAGACACAGATGGGTAAAGGATGAAATCTGAATAGGCATAACAATGGCAAGATGAGCTTTCATTGCGTCAGGAAATGTGTAAATCTAAAATTTTTCAAACTTATAATGTTCAACTTTAGCGTTAAACTCCAGCTGCTGTAGGGATAAGAAACACAGGACACGACTAAAGCAACCGGCAGCAAGATATCAAGGCAGGACTTGCTCCACCACAACGTTAGCTACTATATCTCAATGACTCACCCTGTCCCAACTGGCAGCAACGTATCACGGTAGGACCTGCCTTACCAGGACTTGATCCATCAGAACGGTTGCTGCTGCAGCTCAATGGCTCGCCTGTCCTAACTGGCAGCAACGTATCACGGTAGGACCTGTCGTACCAGGACTTGGTCCAACAGAACGATCGCTACTGTAGCTTAATGCCTCACACTGTCCCAACTGGCAGCAACGTATCAAGGTAGGACCTGCCCTATCAGGACTTGATCCATCAGAACGGTCGCTGCTGTAGTTTAATGGCTAAGACGTTTGCCTGCCAAGCCAGTAGTCACGTGTTCCAATTCGCCGGGGATGTTTGAACACGTACCTGCGCTCCCAGGTTGACTAAACCTACACTGAGTACCAGTATTTGTGTTGGGAAGTAAAGGCGGCTGTAGTATTAATCATCTCATCAGTTTGTCTATACAGAACATGGGGCTAGCATCATATACCAACACGTCCCAAAGCGTGGACAAGGATGTTTCACCTGTGACTGTCGGATCGTAGGATGTTTCACCTGTGACTGTCGGATCGAAGGATGTTTCACCTGTGACTGTCGGATCGAAGGATGTTTCACCTGTGACTGTCGGATCGAAGGATGTTTCACCTGTGACTGTCGGATAGTAGGGTGCTTCACCTGTGACTGTCGGATCGTAGGGTGTTTCACCTGTGACTGTCGGATCGTAGGGTGTTTCACCTGTGACTGTCGGATCGTAGGGTGTTTCACCTGTGACTGTCGGATCGTAGGGTGTTTCACCTGTGACTGTCGGATCGTAGGGTGTTTCACCTGTGACTGTCGGATCGTAGGGTGTTTCACCTGTGACTGTCGGATCGTAGGGTGTTTCACCTGTGACTGTCGGATCGTAGGGTGTTTCACCTGTGACTGTCGGATCGTAGGGTGTTTCACCTGTGACTGTCGGATCGTAGGGTGTTTCACCTGTGACTGTCGGATCGAATGGTGTTTCACCTGTGACTGTCGGATCGTAGGGTGTTTCACCTGTGACTGTCAGATCGAAGGGTGTTTCACCTGTGACTGTCGGATCGAATGGTGTTTCACCTGTGATTGTTGGATCAAATGGTGTTTCATCCATGACTGTCAGATAAAAAGGTGTTTCACCTGTGACTGTTGAATCAAATGGTGTTTCATCCATGACTGTCAGATCAAAAGGTGTTTCACCAGTGACTGTCAGATCGAAGGGTGTTTCACCTGTCACTCTCGAATCGAAGGATGTTTCACCTGTGACTGTTGTATCGAAGGGTGTTTCACCCGTGACTGTCGGATCGATATTGTGATCACGTTGCGACAACAGTAGCCACAAAAGACAACCCCTAAAGGGGCCGAACTTCCAGATGACCCGAAGTCGTAATCTGCTCCTTTTAATTACGTACACACAACATTAGTTGAACTGGGGTTATGCCTTTATGTAGCCACCGGAGTGTCTTCTACCTTCTCTTTTTGCGTCCGCTAGCTTTGACAACTATTCCAAAATTAAAGAAGGTGGGTCGTAAGAAATGGATGACTGAGGAAATTTTACGCTTAATGGAAACAAGAAGACTCAACAAAAATAATCCTGCCAAATATGAAGAAATTCACAGACAAGTCAGAATATTATGTAGGAAGGCAAAAGAATCATGGCTTGAGGAAAAGTGCTTAGAAATTGAAAAACAACACAACAGTCAAAATACCAAATTAGTGCACAAAAGGATTCAGGAACTTACTAATAAAAGAACAAGTACATCAACAGGCTGTCTAAGAACTAAAGATGGCAAAATCATAATAGAAAAAGATCAGATTCTACATGTATGGACAGATTATGTGAAAGACCTGTATAATGATAACAGAGAGGAACAGTATGCTATTAGATTTAATAATGAAGGACCAGCAATTTTAAAGATGGAGGTTCAAAATGTTCTTAAGCATATGAAAGCTGGCAAGGCCCCCGGTGCAGATAACATCACAACAGAAATGATTAAAGCTTTAGAAGAATTTGGACTAGAGCAAGTCACTAGACTGCTGAACACATTATATGATACTGGAGATATACCTTCTGAATTATGTAATTCTGTATTTATTGCAATCCCAAAGAAATCAGGAACCTTAGAATGTGATCAACATAGAACAATTAGTATAATGAGTCACATCACAAAGATTTTGTTACGAATTATCATGCAAAGAGTGAGGAAGAAAATACAACCTGAAATAGGGGAAGAACAATGTGGTTTTGTAGAAGGAAAGGGTACAGTAAATGCTGTGTATATGCTGCGAACAGTTATTGAACGTGCTTTAGAAGTAAACAAGGATATACATCTTTGCTTTATTGACTACACAAAGGCTTTTGATAGAGTAAGACATGTCAACATTGTGGATATGCTTGCAGATCTACAAATTGATGGGAAAGACATTAGACTTATAAAAAACATATATTGGAAACAACAAGCTGCCATAAGAATTGATAATGAAGTAGGACAATACCAACCTATTAAGAGAGGTGTTAGGCAGGGATGTGTAATGTCTCCAGATCTTTTTTCCTTATACAGTGAAAATATTTTCAGAAATGTAGAAGACCTAAATGGAATCAGCATTGGAGGACGAAACATAAATAACATTAGATATGCAGATGATACAGTATTGATTGCAGACAATGCACAGGATCTGCAACAATTAGTAGACGCTGTGGTTGTACACAGTGAGCAGCTGGGGTTGGAATTAAATTGTAGGAAGACACAGGTTATGGTCGTCACTAGGAAGAACGAAGTACCACAATGTAATATACAAGTAAATGGGAATATTCTTCAACAAGTGAATCGGTTCAATTATCTCGGAACAGTCATAACATCTGATGGCAGATGCCTTGAAGAGATTAGAACAAGAATCGCCATTGCGAAAGTAGCCTTTAGCAAGATGAAAAACATTCTGACCAATAAAATGATGTCAATTGAAACGAGAAAAAGAGTGTTGAGGGGATACATAGAGCCTGTTCTTTTGTATGGATGTGAAACTTGGACAATGTGCAGTCAAGCTGAAAAACATCTGATGGCTGCAGAAATGTGGTTTCTGAGGAAAATGCAAAGAATACCATGGACAGATAGAAAAACCAATGACCAAGTACTACAAGAGACAAATGAAGATCGTAGATTGATTAGAGAAATTAGACGTAGACAGTCAAAATTTTTTGGACATGTTATGAGAAGAAATGGACTGGAGAACTTGGTGACAGCTGGCAAGATCGAGGGGAACAGACCAAGAGGAAGACCGAGAGGAAAATACCTGGATGGCTTGGCCACATGGCATGGACGAGACAGGAACACTGAGCTGATCCACGACTCTGGTGATCGAGTGAAATGGCGAATCATGACCGCCCACGCTTTCCGGCATGGCACATGATTGATTGATTGAGCTTTGAACTCAAGCGTATACCACACACGGGTACCACTTCTTATGCACCGGACTAATTTTTGTTTGTGGATTAGCCTTTTCTACTACCAGTGAACAATCAAGGAGGGGTATATGCCCGGGAAGAGAGGACAAGAAAGGCTAAAGAGAAGATGGGTGCAGGATGTGGCGGATGATTGCCAGATGGGTGTATCGGACGCGGGACATCTTGCTTATGATCGAGACGTTTTCCAAACGGTTGTTATGGGAGCGAAGCTCTGCAAGGGACATACTACTGAATGAATGAATTAATAAATTACCAGTGTCCTTCGCAATCAGGCGAACCCACTCCGACTTCTGGGGTACTTGTAATTTACGTCCCCCAAGTCAAGGAAGAGAATTCAACATCTTAGCTCAACTGTCCGGTATATGGGTTGAACTCACTGCCTCAGGAATCAGCACACCGGATGTTTAAGAACAAGCGGTCTTATCCATTCCGCCATGCTAACCGCCCTCAGTGTTTATATGATTTATTTTATTGTGTTTGTTTGCTGATGAAGTCTTGTCACCGCAAGGTCCTTTGTGTTCCGATTTGTGTTTTGTAAAGTTGCATTACTTCTTTAATATCATTTTATTGATTAAAAATCAATGGGAAAAATTGGCTGAATCAATTAGCGAGTGTATACCTCAAGAGTTGCTTGTCTATGAATCATAGACAAGCAACTCTTGAGGTATATATATAGTATGATGAGATTTCCCGGTCTTCTATTCTTGTCCGTAGCGCTGGTTTGCGGAACATGCGGACAACACATTACAGTCAAGGACGACCTCGTATGTGGACAGCAATGACCCAGACCTGCTTTTCAACCAGATCATCAATGTTCAGCCATCGGACGCTGGCAGTTTTGTGTGTAGTGATGGGGTAGAGATTAGCACCACGGAGTTGGTGGTCTTTGGTGAGTAGGCAGAGAACTGGGTGTAGGTGGAGAGGTGAGTGTGTAAATTGGTGTGTAGTGACTAGATATTAGTGTGTAGCTACAGAGATTAGTGTAAAGTGTAGATGCTATTGTTAGTGTGTTGATACAGAGATTGATTAGTGTGTAGTTTAGATGTTAGTTTGTAGTGTAGATGCGTTTAGTGTAGATGTTACTGTTTAGATAAGAGATTAGTGTATATAGTGACGATATTAATATTAGTATTATTAGTGTGTTGGTAGAGATTAGATTGTAGGTAGAGATTAGTGTATAGAAAGATTAGCGTGTAGGTACATATATATCGGAGTATGCATAACGAGATAAGAGTTTAGTTAACGATGTTTTCCTGTAGATAATGAATTCAGACTGTGGATACTGAGATACAAGTGATAGATGCAGATAACACATTTTAGAGTGTTGATTTAGGGTGTAGTACCGTGCAGATAATGAATTTAATATGTAGGTACAGAAATAAGAGTGCAGATAACGAATTCTGAGTGTAGATACAGAAATTAGAGTCAGGGATACAGGGGTTAGAATAAAGATACTGAGATTAGAGTGTAGATACAGCAGTGGTTAGAGTATCTACAGCAGGGGTTAGAATGTGGACACAGCAGTGGTTATAATGACGATACAGCAGTAGAGTGTAGATACTGCAATGGTTGGAGTGAAGATTAAGCAGTCGTTACAGTGTAGATACAGCAGTGGTTAGAGTGCGATACAGTAATGGTTAGAGTGTAGATACAGCAGTGGTTAGAGTGTAGATTAAGCAGTGGTTAGAGTGTACATTAAGCAGTGGCTAGAGTGAAGATTAAGCAGTGGTTAAAGTGAAGATTAAGCAGTGGTTAGAGTAAAGATTAAGTAGTGGTTGTAGTGTAGACACAACAGTAGTTATAGTGATGATATTGCAGTGGTTAGAAAGTAGATACAGCAGTGGTTAGCGTGTAGATACAGCAGTGGTTATAGTGCAGATTTAGCAGTGGTTACAGTGTATATACAGTAGAGATTACAGTGTAGATACATCATTGGTTAGAGTGTAGACACAGCAATGGTATATTGTATATAGTGGTTGGAAATGACAATAAGGTGAGTGGGTAGAGTGGTTGGAAATGACAATAAGGTGAGTGGGTAGAGTGGTTGGGAATGACAATAAGTGAGTGGGTAGAGTGGTTGGGAATGACAATAAGTGAGTGGGTAGAGTGGTCGGGAATGACAATAAGTGAGTGGGTAGAATGGTTGGAAATGGCAATAAGTGAGTGGGTAGAGTGGCTGGGAATGACAATAAGGTGAGTGGGTAGAGTGGTTGGAAATGGCAATAAGTGAGTGGGTAGAGTGGTTGGAAATGGCAATAAGGTGAGTGGGTAGAGTGGTTGGAAATGGCAATAAGTGAGTGGGTAGAGTGGTTGGAAATGGCAATAAGGTGAGTGGGTAGAGTGGTTGGGAATGGCAATAAGTGAGTGGGTAGAGTGGTTGGGAATGACAATAAGTGAGTGGGTAGAGTGGTTGGAAATGGCAATAAGTGAGTGGGTAGAGTGGTTGGAAATGGCAATAAGTGAGTGGGTAGAGTGGTTGGAAATGGCAATAAGGTGAGTGGGTAGAGTGGTTGGAAATGACAATAAGTGAGTGGGTAGTGTGGTTGGGAATGACAATAAGTGAGTGGGTAGAGTGGTTGGAAATGGCAATAAGTGAGTGGGTAGAGTGGTTGGAAATGGCAATAAGTGAGTGGGTAGAGAGGTTGGAAATGGCAATAAGTGAGTGGGTAGAGTGGTTGGAAATGGCAATAAGTGAGTGGGTAAAGTGGTTGGAAATGGCAATAAGTGAGTGGGTAGAGTGGTTGGGAATGGCAATAAGGTGAGTGGGTAGAGTGGTTGGAAATGGCAATAAGTGAGTGGGTAGAGTGGTTGGAAATGGCAATAAGTGAGTGGGTAGAGTGGCTGGGAATGACAATAAGGTGAGTGGGTAGAGTGGTTGGAAATGGCAATAAGGTGAGTGGGTAGAGTGGTTGGAAATGGCAATAAGTGAGTGGGTAGAGTGGCTGGGAATGGTAATAAGGTGAGTGGGTAGAGTGGCTGGAAATGGCAATAAGTGAGTGCGTAGA
The DNA here is from genome assembly GCA_963921405.1 of Cepaea hortensis. Taxonomy (NCBI): domain Eukaryota; kingdom Metazoa; phylum Mollusca; class Gastropoda; order Stylommatophora; family Helicidae; genus Cepaea; species Cepaea hortensis. Next base: position 32,933 of record CAWUFQ010000323.1, on the reverse strand, counting down.
GTGGCTGGGAATGGTAATAAGGTGAGTGGGTAGAGTGGCTAGGGATAATGAGAAGGTAAATAGGTGAAGAGATTGGTGATTATTTAGAGATTATTGTTGTCACTTCCAGAGCCAGCCCCGGTGCAAAATGTGGAGGCTAGCGCTGGTGTTCCTGATGAAATCAAGGTCAAGTGGAAAGCACCAGCAGACAACAAGGACCTGGTTAGAGGCTACCACATCTATGCCACAGAGGTTGGTCAGGCAGGAAAAGAGGTCAAGATCAAGGTTAATGACATCAATCCTGATGGCCAGGAGGAATACACGTTATCAGATTTTATTCCTGGATCAACATACGAGATCCAGGTATGGTCCTTTTTTTGACAAAAGTCTCATGTAAATGCTTGTAAGTGTAATGTAAGTGTAATGCAAGTGTAATGTAAGTGCAATGTAAGTGTAATGTAAGTGTAATGTAAGTGTAATGTAAATGGTTGTAAGTGAAATGTAAGTGTAATGTAAATGTAATGTAAGTGTAATGTAAATTTAATGTAAATGTAATAAATTAGCTGCATGTAATATACAGAACATTGCAATCAACACCAGCATTTAATGGCTGGTTGTGATTTACTGTCACTGTACTGTTTGTTACACTGTTAGTTCAGTAGTTTGCCATTGCTTTCTGAATGTCCGACGCCTCATATAATTTATATCAGTGCATTGCGGGCTGCTTCCAATTTGCCACAGATGATTTTGAGCTCTCGACTTGCTATGGCAAGGAATTATGAAACTGCATCTCACTAACCCTTCAGCCACAGCACAACATGGTGAATATCCATTGCAGCATGTGGCAATCAACCCCAACGTTAGGCTGGTTTACTGGGCAATTTTACTTTCTAGTTTGAGCTGCTAGTTTGAATTTAATACACAAATTCTGGTAGCTTATTCTACAATTCTAAGTATTACTGTGACATTGACAATTGTATCAACATAATGACTGTTGAATAATGTGAGAAATTATATTAATAATCTATGTTCTTAAACACTTCCGCTAGGTGGCACCACTGTATATAAATGGAGTTGAAGAGGTCGGAGAAGTAGCAGAGGGGCCAAGGTCACCAAAGGTCAAAATAAAGACACCAAAGTTCGGTAAGTGTTTCTTCAGAAAACAAACCTGATAAGTGATGACAAGGCAAACCTTTTACATGTCAGAAGCATTTTAGAAAGTCATCTCTACACAAAGATTGCTCAAAACTTCCTCAACACCAGACAATCCTCTACGCAGACAGTTGTAGGGATCTTAGCTGTGCCACGTAGTCATCTGTGCAGACAGTTTTCAGACTATATCTATATCAGTCCTCTATACATACAACGTTTAAACTTTTTTTAGACTTTATCTATATCAGATAGTCTGTACTTACAGTTTTTAGACTTTATCTATATCAGATTGTCTGTATATACAATTTTTAGACTTTAACTATCTCAGATAGTCATCTGTAGGTAAAGTTTTTTAGACTTTAGCTATGTCGGATGCTCCTATATACACCAAGATTTCAGGCTGAAACTTGTTAGGCACTCATTCTACCCCCCCCCCCCCAAAAAAAAAAACACCAAATTATTATGCCTTGGTTATTAAATTTACAGGGCCAAAATACGTTCTCTTTTAAAAAAATTATGATTGCGAAGTTTGCAATTTGCAAGGTGGAAACAACACTCGTTAATAAAATCTGTTAATTACAGTGAGAAAAAAGGATTTGTATAATGTGTAGTAAAATCTATGCTATTGTATGCAAGTGAAACATGGACAATAAGCAAACAAGCTAAGACACATCTAATAGCAGTGGAATGTGGTTCTACAGAAAATGGGAAGAAATCATGGACAAACAGAAATATACAAGATAAGAAAAAATTAAAACTCTAAATGTGTTAGAGAAAGACAATACAGATTTGTTTGGGGCATGTTCTAAGAGAAATAGGCTTGAAAACTGATTGAAAACTGGCAGACTTGATGGGGCAAGATTAAGTGGAAGATAATGTGACACATATCTGGATGGCCAGGCCACGTGGGATACTCACAACACAAAAAAACGTCTGATCCGAGACTCCCCGTGTGAGAATGCAAACCATGACCATACAGACTAATCGACGTGACATATGATGATGAATGGTAAGTTATTCTTTCTGAAGACTTGTTCTTTGAACATTTAATTTCACAAGCTTGTCTGATTGCCCTGTCCATGCATTTATTCTATGGATATTAATGTGGTGGTTTCCCTTGTCTTTCCACATCAATGTAAGAGATTTGGAAGTTGTAAATATTCTGTGTGAGTTTGCTTTGGGAATACTGCCTGAGCTGTGGCCAAGGACAGCATCATCTTTGCAATGTCCAACTCCCTAGAGATCTTTGATATGCGCCTTTGCACAACACACACAACATGCACACACGGTTTGAAATTGCTTATCCTTATCTGAGAAAACTAGACATCTGATTCTCTACTACGTGATCTAGCTTCGCCAAGGTTTTTGTTTTGTAAAAAAAAGAAATGGTCAAAACTAGGTTCAGACCTAGCATAATTTTAAAACTGAATTCTGACCCTACATAGACAGGAAATATGAGTTCTGAGCCAGCACAGACTGCACCTCTAAGGTACACAGTGGCCACTACACACGTGCTGGTTTGCTTGGTGACAACTGTGCCTAAATGTTGGTTATCCTTATCGCCAAACAAATAAGTGGCAAAAGTGCAGGCAATATCATGTCACATGAGCGTGAAGTGTTAGATCTTGTCATATAGCTTTAGTTTTCGACATATTGAAGTGAGGGTAACAGTTTCCTTGCTCATCTCCTGTTCTGCCATACAATTTCTATAAAATTCTGAACATTATCCAGCATCAGTTTGACAAAGCTGTGTCCAAGCACAGAGCTGTACTGCTCGGGAAGCAAAAAACATCCCACAATTGGGGACTGATCCCAGGCCACAAGCAAGTATAGAAGGCCCCGTACCCCTGTGGTTAAAAATAAGCAACAAAGAGATGTTATACAAAAACTGATGCTAAATGACAATATAATGGAAACAGCAAAAGACTGGAAGACAAAGAAATGAGTGAGATTCGAACATAGAAAATCTATGAAGTGGGAAAAAGACAGAATTAGTATAATACATTAAATTTCAGAATATTGACATAGTAGTGAAGGCTGCAGTTAGTGGGGTAGGGATGTCCCCTATCAAAAGAGATATGTAAAATGTCTCCTTTCTTCCGTGACACCCTTGGGTAGGGTGGAGTACCCTTTAGTGCCCCTTCAGGGTTACGTGAAGCCATGGGAGCAGTTAGTGGATGGAGTGTGAGAGCAGCTGACAGATTGTTGTTGGTTATGATTTGCACTCAGCGGCGATAGGCAGATGATCTAATCAGTAGTAACATTGGCTATGGTCACTAACTAGTAACGTCACTGCCCAGAGGGAAAGCAACGGCAAACTACTTTCTGCAAAACTTGCCAAGAAACTTAACAACTATGATAGAAAACCTAATAAAAAAGAGATCTGATGGTAAGACCCCCAGGCCAGGCAGGTTAGAAAACACTGGGAAAGAGTACAATGCAGAGGCCAGGACTAATAATCGTAATGAACGGAGATAATCCCATCGGTCTTACCAAGGAAATCTTATGTGTCAGACAAAGAAGTAGAGTGAGACTAGGGATGTAGAATGTAAGAAATCTGTATGAAGGAAAGTTAAGGTAGTATATGATGAGACTGAGAGGTTAAATATTAAAATTTTAGGAATTAGTGAACATTGCTGGAGAGGCAAAGGACATTTTAAAAATGAAAATGGAAATTTTTTCATATATTCTAGTAGAGACGTCAGAGGCCAGAGCGGAGTGGCATTTTGTTTGGATAAAACAACAACAAAAAGCTTTAATTGGATATAACCCGGTTAATGATAGAATTCTCACTATCAGACTTAGAGGCCATCCAAAAAGACAACTTTCATATAGATATATGCACCTACGTCAACAGCAGAGGAGGATAGAATTGAAGATTTTCACAGCACACTGCAAGACACATTAAATAAGATTGGTCATAATGATATAGCAATAATAATGGGAGATTTTCATACAAAAGTAGGTACAGGAAGAGCTGAAAAAGAGAGACACGTTTTAGGAAAATTTGGATTGGGAAACAGAAAGCAGGTGACAAATTAATAGAGTTTTGCACAGAAAATGAGTTAATGATAGCCAACACACTTTTTAAACAACACCCATGAAGACTCCCTGGACAGTACTACCAAAAGCCAGATAGATTATATTTTAATACAAAGATTATAATTCTCTACAAGAAGTAAGACGTTTCCGAGAATCAAGTTATGACCGTGAATCTACAACCATGGTCAGACTGCGAGAACAGCAAGTTAAAAGAGGTGTGACCAAAAAAGAACACTCTGCAGGAAGCCAAAGTAGATTAATAAATCAACACAGAACTAGTGTCGTTAGCCGCTACATGCTGCAGGATTTACTGAGGAGGGGATCCGAGCACTTATGGACTGAATGGTTCGATGTGCAATGAGGATGATCTGTTGACTTACCAACAACCAACCAACAAACCAACCAACCAACCAACCAACCAACCAACCAACCACCAACCAACCAACCAACCAAACAATCAACCAACTAACTAGCTAAACAGACATGTGCCTCCAATGTAAATTAACCTGCAAAGTCTCAGCAGCAAAGTAGTTACACTGCCTGTCTCATGTTCTGAAGGTCATGGGTTTGATTCCATGCAGTTCATAAGTGCAATTTTCTCGGAGACTCCTTGATTGTTCTCCACACCCTGAGCCAGAGCTAAGCAAGAAAGGGAGTGTGAAGGAAAGAATAAACAAACTGCGATACTACATCTTTCATGATAACAATGTGATTCTGAATATGATGCTAAATCATTCATGATAACAATGTGATATTTATTTTGATACTAAATATTTCAGAATAATAATGTGATATTTATTGTGATACTAAATCTTTCGTAACAACAATGTGATATTTTTTGTGATACTAAATCTTTCATGATAACAATGTGGTATTTATTGTAATACTAAATTGTTCATAATAATAATGTGATATTGATTATGGTACTAAATCTTCCATAGTAACAATGTGATTCTGAATATGATACTAAATTATTTATGATAACAATTTGATATTTATTGTGATACTAAATTTTTTATTATAACAATGTGATTTTGAATGTGATGCTAAATCTGTTATGATAATATGATATTTATTGCGATGCCAAATCGTTCATGATAACAAAATGATTATTTATTGTGATACTAAAACGTTCATGATAACAATTTAATATTTATTGTAATACTAAATCTTTCATGATAGCAATGTGATATTTATTGTGGTACTATTTGTTTCATAATAACAATGTGAAATTTCTACACCCAGAACCAGTCCCGTGGAAGGTGAAGGCGGAGCCATGGTACAACTCGACTATACTAGTCACATGGTCACCCCCTAGACAAGAGGGGTCCAGGGGCGTGGATGGGTACACTGTATATTACAAGGTGGGTGTCAGTGATTGGAACTTATCACATGGAAATTCATGCGAACTAATGTTCTATATCAGACGATAAATGCCTGATATATTCAACAGATTGGTTATTAATAATATTGTATATCAAGAGTTTAAATGGCAAGACAAGATCCCAGACACTGAAGTCCTAGAAAGAGCATCCATGCCCAGCATCCACACTCTACTAATGAAGAATCAGATTTGCTGGGCCAGTCACCTGACTCACATACAAGCTCCCTAAACAAATTTTTTATGGCGAGCTGCATTGTGGTAAACGCTTCCAAGGTGGCCAGAGGAAACGCTTTAATGGCACTCTCAAGATCTCACTAAAAGCTTTTGGAATTCATCATGACACTTGGGAGACTGCTGCCAAAGACCAACATTTGTGGTGTACATCATTATGCAAGGGTGCAGTCACTTGCAAAGCAAACAGGCCTGCAAGAGCTGTGAAGAAAGACTGTACAGTGTGACATATCTGTCTCATTGGCACCTTTCCGTCTTGACAGACGATAGTTTGGTACATTGTGCTTCAAAAAGGCTTAATAACTACGATCCATGGCGGTGGCGAGTGTGGCTGGTAAGGCCAATTCTTGCTGCAAATGTTTGCTCACAGTAGGCAGGGATGGAGTTATTGCCTCTCCATAGCACAAAGCCTGGGCTAAAATAAAGAAACCATGTGTTGCCCATGCAGCATGATCCCTCTCTCGGCCTGCCTAGTTCACTCCAGAGGAAAGTTGACACCTATAATCTGGAACAAGACAAGCTGCAGAAGCTGCCGGATCAGCAAAGCAATGCTCTAACTGTCCGCCTGTCGGAGCTTCGATCCTAGACCAGCTGCCAACCAAGGCTTAGGGCCTGGTCTGCCCTGCCATGACTTATTTTGTCTTTGGGTTGCATTTCCTCGCACCAGGATAAGGCTAGTACCCTCCCAATTGCGCTCTTCCGCCCGAAGCCGTTGGCACAATGTGGGGTGTCAGGTTTGGTAAGCACCGCCCAACATTCGGCGCTGACAGAAAGCAGGTAGTACCGTCTACTGTCATACGGTAGCTCAGTCATATCTGACTAAGACCTGACTGACCATATCTGTCTATAGACTGTACAATGTGACATGTTCAGAAAAACCACTGCAGGAGATCCTCCTCCTGGAACATCAAGCATTCTTTGCCCACATTGTCAAAGAATATTTCGAGCCAAAATAGGCCTTACCAGCCATCTTAGAACTCACGGCTCCATACTTTCAACCCCACTGGATGAAATGAATGGTCATCATCATTCTTGATGGACAAACAACAGATCAAGAGTGAGAATAAAAATACAAAATAAGACTAGGGAGATTGGCAAAAGTGAGAACGGACACAGATACAGGCAAACACTAAAATCTGTATCAATGAACAAGAAGGAAGAGCACAAGAAAAGGAAACAACAAACAAGACTTCATATTAATCTACAGACAGTACAATGTGACATGTTCAACAGATCTTATATCTGTCTATAGACTACAATGGGACATGTTCATCAGATCTTACTTATATCTGTCTATAGACTGTATAATATGACATATTCAACAGATCTTATATCTGTCTATAGAATGTACAATATGACATGTTCAACAGATCTTATATCTGTCTATAGACTGTACAATGTGACATGTTCAACAGATCTCACTTATATCTGTCTATAGACTGTACAATGTGACATGTTTAACAGATCTTACTTATATCTGTCTATAGACTGTACAATGTGACATGTTCAACAGATCTTACTTATATCTGTCTATAGACTGTACAATGTGACATTTTTAACAGATCTTATATCTTTCTATAGACTGTACAATGTGACATGTTCAACAGATCTTATATCTGTCTATAGACTGTACAATGTGACATGTTCAACAGATCTTATATCTGTCTATAGACTGTACAATGTGACATGTTCAACAGATCTTACTTATATCTGTCTATAGACTGTACAATGTGACATGTTTAACAGATCTTATATCTGTCTCTAGACTGTACAATGTGTCATGTTCTACAGATCTTATATCTGTCTATTGACTGTAAAGTGGGACTTGTTCAACAGATCTTATATCTGTCTATATACTGTACAATGTGACATGTTCAACAGATCTTACTTATATCTGTCTATAGACAGTACAATGTGACATGTTTAACAGATCTTATATTTGTCTATAGACTGTACAATGTGACATGTTCAACAGATCTTATATCTGTCTATAGACTCTACAATGTGACATGTTCAACAGATCTTATATCTGTCTATAGACTGTACAATGTGACATGTTCAACAGATCTTATATCTGTCTATAGACTGTACAATGTGACATGTTCAACAGATCTTATATCTGTCTATAGACTGTACAATGTGACATGTTATACAGATCTTATATCTGTCTATAGACTGTACAATGTGACATGTTCAACATATCTTATATCTGTCTATAGACTGTACAGTGTGACATGTTCAACAGATCTTATATCTGTCTATAGACTGTACAATGTGACATGTTATACAGATCTTATATCTGTCTATAGACTGTACAGTGTGACATGTTCAACAGATCTTATATCTGTCTATAGACTGTACAATGTGACATGTTATACAGATCTTATATCTGTCTATAGACTGTACAATGTGACATGTTCAACAGATCTTATATCTGTCTAAAGACTGTACAATGTGATATGTTCAACAGATCTTACTTATATCAGTCCATAAACTGTACAGTGTGACATGTTTAACAGATCTTACTTATATCTGTCTATAGACTGTACAATGTGACATGTTCAACATATCTTACTTATATCTGTCTATAGACTGTACAATGTGACATGTTATACAGATCTTACTTATATCCGTCTATAGACTGTACAATGTGACATGTTCAACAGATTTTATATCTGTCTAAAGACTGTACAATGTGACATGTTCAACAGATCTTATATCTGTCTATAGACAGTACAGTGTGACATGTTCAACATACCTTATATCTGTCTGTAGACTGTACAATGTGACATGTTCAACAGATCTTATATCTATCTACAGACTCTACAATGTGACATGTTCAACAGATCTTATATCTGTCTATAGATTGCACAATGTGACATGTTCAACAGATCTTACTTACATCTGTCTATAGACTGTACAATGTGACATGTTCAACAGATCTTATATCTATCTACAGACTCTACAACGTGACATGTTCAACAGATCTTATATCTGTCTATAGATTGCACAATGTGACATGTTCTACAGATCTTACTTATATCTGTCTATAGACTGTACAATGTGACATGTTCAACAGATCTTATATCTATCTACAGACTCTACAACGTGACATGTTCAACAGATCTTATATCTGTCTATAGATTGCACAATGTGACATGTTCTACAGATCTTACTTATATCTGTCTATAGACTGTACAATGTGACATGTTCAACAGATCTTATATCTGTCTACAGACTTTACAACGTGACATGTTCAACAGATCTTATATCTGTCTATAGACTGTACAGTGTGACATGTTCAACAGATCTTATATCTGTCTATAGACTGTACAATGTGACATGTTCAACAGATCTTATATCTGTCTATAGACTGTACAATGTGACATGTTCAACAGATCTTATATCTGTCTATAGACTGTACAATGTGACATGTTCAACAGATCTTATATCTGTCTATAGACTGTACAATGTGACATGTTCAACAGATCTTATATCTGTCTATAGACTGTACAATGTGACATGTTCAACAGATCTTATATCTGTCTGTAGACTGTACAATGTGACATGTTCAACAGATCTTATATCTGTCTATAGACTCTACAACGTGACATGTTCAACAGATTTTATATCTGTCTATAGACTGTACAGTGTGACATGTTCAACAGATCTTATATCTGTCTATAGACTGTACAATGTGACATGTTATACAGATCTTATATCTGTCTATAGACTGTACAATGTGACATGTTCAACAGATCTTATATCTGTCTATAGACTGTACAGTGTGACATGTTCAACAGATCTTATATCTGTCTATAGACTGTACAATGTGACATGTTATACAGATCTTATATCTGTCTATAGACTGTACAGTGTGACATGTTCAACAGATCTTATATCTGTCTATAGACTGTACAATGTGACATGTTATACAGATCTTATATCTGTCTATAGACTGTACAATGTGACATGTTATACAGATCTTATATCTGTCTATAGACTGTACAGTGTGACATGTTCAACAGATCTTATATCTGTCTATAGACTGTACAGTGTGACATGTTCAACAGATCTTACTTATATCTGTCTATAGACAGTACAATGTCACATGTTCTACAGATCTTATATCTTTCTATAGACTGTACAATGTGACATGTTCAACAGATCTTATATCAGTCCATAAACTGTACAGTGTGACATGTTTAACAGATCTTATATCCATCCATAGACCGTATAAAGTGACATGATGGTTGATTGACATCAGATATGTGCTTTTAAACATTTTAAACACTTGCTAATTGCAGCTTTAAAGTTAACAAAGACAAGCCATGTCATATACTGTATTCAACAAACAATAAATGATTACTAAAATACCCAAGTTCACAACAATTAGGAATCTAAAACCAGAGTTATGCAGACAGAAACACTTGTTATTGACTCTGCAATTATCTTGAGCATAAAAAATGTTCCACATTAGAATAGTATCAATGACTCTGTGTGTTCTGTATGTCAGCCAAAATATGATTCATATATTCACTTCTTATGATATGCACTTCCACAGTATGGACCTGACGAAGTGTAAAAAATATGCCATCCAAAAGATCATGCAACCTATTGTTTGTGACTTCTGTATGTAAATTCACTAAAGGAATGCATTATTTTAATTGTCAACATTTTGTTGATGTGCATGTGGTGCTGGAGTGTGTATTGTCGTGTTTCCCCTGTACTGAATCTGCAGATAGTTGGAAAAAAAGATCCGCCATCTGGAGAAGTGACCGTGACCCAGCCGGATGCCAGCCTGGGGTGGAGTGCTGTCCTGAAAGGTCTGAAGATTAAAAACAAGTACAATGTCCACGTGGTTCCTTTCACTGGCGGGTCCCAGAAGATTCCTGGGCAGAAGAGTCCTGAGGTGCTGGTGATACACAATGGATTCCGTAAGTTTGATCTGCATGGTGGTGTGGCATTGTGTCATCATGTGGCATTGTGTCATCATGTGGCATTGTCTTATCATGTGGCATTGTCTTATCATGTGGCATTGTGTCATCATGTGGCATTGTGTCATCATGTGGCATTGTGTCATCATGTGGCATTGTGTCATCATGTGGCATTGTGTCATCATGTGGCATTGTGTCATCATGTGGCATTGTGTCATCATGTGGCATTGTGTCATCATGTGGCATTGTCTCATCATGTGGCATTGTCTTGCCATGTGGCATTGTCTCATCATGTGGCATTGTCTCATCATGTGGTATTGTCTCACCATGTGGTATTGTCTCATCATGTGGCATTGTCTCATCATGTGGCATTGTCTTGCCATGTGGTATTGTCTCATCATGTGGCATTGTCTTGCCATGTGGTATTGTCTCATCATGTGGCATTGTCTCATCATGTGGTATTGTCTCATCATGTCGCATTGTCTTGCCATGTGGTATTGTCTCATAATGTGGTATTGTCTCATCATGTGGCATTGTCTCATCATGTGGCATTGTCTCATCATGTGGCATTGTCTCATAATGTGACATTTTCTCATCATGTGGCATTGTCTCATCATGTGGCATTGTCTTGCCATGTGGTATTGTCTCATCATGTGGCATTGTCTCATCATGTGGCATTGTCTTGTCATGTGGCATTGTCTCATCATGTGGCATTGTCTCATCATGTGGCATTGTCTCATCATGTGGCATTGTCTCATCATGTGGCAGTCTCATCATGTGGCATTGTCTCATCATGTGGCATTGTCTCGTCATGTGGCATTGTCTCATCATGTGGCATTGTCTCATCATGTGACATTGTCTCATCATGTGGCATTGTCTCATCATGTGGCATTGTCTCATCATGTGGCATTGTCTTGTCATGTGGCATTGTCTCATCATGTGGCATTGTCTCATCATGTGGCATTGTCTTGCCATGTGGTATTGTCTCGCCATGTGGTATTGTCTCATCATGTGGCATTGTCTCATCATGTGGCATTGTCTCATCATGTGGCATTGTCTCATCATGTGGCATTGTCTCATCATGTGGCATTGTCTCATCATGTGGCATTGTCTCATCATGTGGCATTGTCTCATCATGTTTCATTGTCTCATCATGTGACATTGTCTCATCATGTGGCATTGTCTCATCATGTGTTATTGTCTCATCATGTGGCATTGTCTCATCATGTGGCATTGTCTCATCATGTGGCATTGTCTCATCATGTGGCATTGTCTCATAATGTGGTATTGTCTCATCATGTGGTATTGTCTCATCATGGTGTATTGTCTCATCATGTGGTATTGTCTCATCATGTGGTATTGTCTCATGATGTGGCATTGTCTCATCATGTTTCATTGTCTCATCATGTGGCATTGTCTCATCATGTGGTATTGTCTCATCATGTGGTATTGTCTCATCATGTGGTATTGTCTCATCATGTGGCATTGTCTCATCATGTGGCATTGTCTCATCATGTGACATTGTCTCATCATGTGGTATTGTCTCATCATGTGGTATTGTCTCATCATGTGGCATTGTCTCATCATGTGGTATTGTCTCATGATGTGGCATTGTCTCATCATGTTTCATTGTCTCATCATGTGTCATTGTCTCATCATGTGGTATTGTCTTGCCATGTGGTATTGTCTCATCATGTGGCATTGTCTCACCATGTGGCATTGTCTTGCTATGTGGTATTGTCTCATAATGTGGCATTGTATCTCCATGTGGCATTGTCTTGTCATGTGGCATTGTCTCATCATGTGGCATTGTCTCATCATGTGGCATTGTCTTGCCATGTGGTATTGTCTCATCATGTGGCATTGTATCTCCATGTGGCATTGTCTTGTCATGTGGCATTGTCTCATCATGTGGCATTGTCTCATCATGTTGGCATTGTCTCATCATGTGGTATTGTCTCATCATGTGGTATTGTCTCATCATGTGGCATTGTCTCATCATGTGGCATTGTCTCATCATGTGGCATTGTCTTGCCATGTGGTATTGTCTCATCAAGTGGTGTAACAGTGAGGGAATTAGGTTAGGAGTAAAGAGTTAAGGAATGCTGCGCATTCCTTGACTAGGGGGAAAACCATAGTGAACGTGTGTGCACGAATGAAGAAGGGTATCTAGGAAAACACACACGTCACTTGGGGCCAGCGAGAAGACATGTCAACACCGGGCAGAGAGTCTACCATCATGTGTGCTGTAGTATAACGATTCGGCCAATAAAGTATGTTTATAGCAACGCGGAGTCTTGGGTCCTATATGATCACGTGCTTAACCTGTCTTGACCACACTATGACAGCAGGTTGATTTGGTGCCGTGAAAGTCTGAAACATGGGAGGTCGCGGAGAGAGTACCGCTATGGAAAATTGTTGTGTCTGGGCGTCTGGAGAAGGAAGTTTGTAAATATTGAGAAACGCAACAGATGAAAGCCGCCTGTTGATAGTTGTTGTATACCTGTTTAACAAGGAGATCCATTTTCAAGAACAGCGCTCAAAAAGGTTTGATTGATAAACTTATTTTTTTGAAAGACTGATGTTGTTACATATTTAATCCTATAAATTAACTGGAGAATTGACCAACGCTAATCGTATAATTGATCAAGTAATGCCGTTCTGCATCAAAAATCAGTACAAATTATGAATTTTAACCCGTGGGACTGTTGAAGGTGAAGTCAAGGTTATGGTGCAAATTTCATAATTATGAAATCAAGATCTGCAATACTTTCTACAGTCACTTCACATTTAGAGGGCATTGATGAAATTTGTCTCAACTTATAAGATAAAGCACTTTAAACTGACCATGGCGAGAATTCCACATGAAAATAAGAGATTGGATAGCGTCAGCTTTAAATCAAATTGTTGTTGACTGGATTACGTTTGCGCTGAAATATATATATGAAAAACCCAGATGGCTGTTGGAAACTGAGTTTTTTGCTGAAGTCGTGAGCAGTTGTCGTTTGCGTGAAGGTGACCTTACTTGAAGGGAATCTACAGTTAATCGAGCAAGTAAACAAGCAGTCTTGTTGCGAGCCTGGTATCGAGCATAATCTTCGTCAGGAATTAATTGGAAAGAACTGACTTCGACTTCGATTAAATTATTATGGAAAGAAATCCAGAGGCTCTTCTTTGTTCTGCTCATTTCAACGAGGTTGATTAGAGTCCTTTGTTAATGTGGTGTAGGTAATTCTGAATCAGTAGCTCATTTAAATTCTTTTATCAAAATTCAGGATTGAAACAGGAATATTCTTCGTCAGGATCTTCGATTGGAGGCTTTAGTTAAGTTAATTAGATAATATTAGAGTAATTAACAGATTATGTATTGTTGCTGAATTTGAAATTAACATTGTTTGAAATATTTGTATATTGCTTGATAATTATAGATTTTAGGATGGAATCCCAAGATTTTTCACAGGTACTGACTGGAGTTGGCGGGGCAATATCAAGGTTGGATGCAGTATTAAGACAACAAAATGTAAACAGTGATGTTGAAAGATTTAGTGGTCAAGCAAATCAGTTTAAGAAATGGATCATTTCTATTGAGAAACATGCATATTTAATAAACGCTACAGATGGGGAGAAAAAGAATTTGGCATACAGAACAAGTACAAGTCCAGTTTCTGACCATATAAGAAGAAAATTAGAAGCAGCAGGAGGTGAAACCTGGGAGGAATTTAAAGATGATCTCGCAAGAAAATATGCTGAAATTACTGATCCACAACACGCATTCTCAGTATTGCGACAGACTAGACAAAGCAGCACAGAAAGTGTCCAGTTATACAGTGACAGGTTAATCAATTTAGCTGAAGAGTCATTTTTAGGACAGAATGTACGAGCTGAAGAAGTGGAACGGATGTTAGTAGGGATTTTTGTTGATGGGATTAGGTCAGATGGATTGAAATTTAAATTATTAAGAGAGAATCCTGCAAGATTGTCACAAGCGGTAGATATCGCTATACAAGAGGAAAGCTTGAGGAGGAGGTTTAGGTTAAGAGTAGGACGAGAGTTAGGTAGTAGTTCAGAAGATAGAATTGAAGAACCTATGGAAATAGGACAGTATAGACATGGATGGAGAGGAAGACGAGGAGAAATACAGATGGTACAAAGAAACGAGAACGCATATAATCAAGATAGAAGAGGACAAGTGAGAAATACTGTAAGAAACATGGAAGGAAACACAAATAACTCGAATGTGGTTTGTTGGGGGTGTCATAAACGGGGGCATATTTTTCGCTTTTGTGGTAACAGAAGTGGCCCATCGAATACGCAAAATAGTAGAGGTGTTCAGTCGAGTATACAGAATAGAATTGCAAATGGCAGACCAGCAAATTGGAATTCTGGAGAAATACAGAGAAATTTTAGAAGGTCAGGAAATCAGGAAAATTGGCATCCCGCTTACTGAATAGGGTCGGCAGTAGGAGGGAAGATAGTAAGATCCAAAAAGGGCATCAATATATTAAAAACCCAAAGGATGAGTATAATAGAACATTTAGAAATAAAAAACAAGACGAGGTAAAACAATTGTCATTAAATATGATAGATCCTAGCTTATGTATAGTACAGATAGGAAAATATAAAGTTAGAACATTAGTGGATTCGGGAGCACAAGTTAGCGTGATTAAAGAAGCATTTTTATATCGAATGTTAAAAAATTGTAAAATATTTAGAATTCAGGAGAATCTTCATTCGGTAACGGGACAAAAGTTAGAAGTGCTAGGACAAACGATGATAAATTTGAAATTAGGAGGGATAAATGTCAGGCATATGTTTCATGTGGTTAAAGAATTAAATAGAAATATGATATTGGGACGAGATTTTTTATTGAAAAATGGGGTGAGACTTTTATTTGATTTGCATAAATTAAAATTCCAAGATGTTTACGTAGATCTAGAAGAAGATATGCATGTGTCGACACTAGTTAGAGTTAAAACGACCATGAATTTAAAACCACAGTCAGTTAATTTGATACAAGCAAGACTGAAGAGAAACCCGTATTATGTAGCAGGAAACATAGTCAGAATCACGGAATTGCAAAATGAAATAATTGATGAGCCAGGTTTAGAAGTTCCGGATGGAATAATAGAATTAGATAAAAGTTTAACATTTCCAGTAATGGTTATAAATAACACAGGTAGAGAAATTAAATTATACAGAGGATGTGTAATAGCCAAGCTAGAACATAACGTTAGTGACATATTGGCAACAGATAGAGTAAATATGGCAGGTATAAGTTATTCAGAAACCTCTAGTGAAAGAATTAATAATAGACGCGGATGCAGAAGAAAAGGGAACGTAAGAATGGATGAATTGATCCATCCATACAGAAGAAATACAGCACAAATACATTCACTAGACAAAGTAACAAGAGAAAAAGAATTGTTAGCACAATTAAAAACTTCGCCAGAAAATAAGGAAGTGTTAGAAAAACTTATAAAGCAAAATCAAGATGTGTTTGCGATAAATGATTTAGAATTGGGTAAGACACAAACAGTTACGATGGAAATAGACACGGGAGATCATCCACCAATTAGTTTAAAACCATACAGAACTCCATTAAGAAATAGAGAAGTCGTAGAAAAGGCAATAGAAGATATGTTGAAAGCAGGCATAATAACAAGGTCAAAATCAGAATGGTCATCTCCGGTCGTCATTGTGGCCAAATCTGATGGTACGAACAGGTTCTGCTGCGACTATAGGGCGTTAAATAAAATTACTAAGAATGTAGCGTACCCATTGCCGGTGATTGATGATATTTTGGGGTTACTTAATGGCTCTACATATTTCACAACGCTGGATGCAAGGGCAGGATTTTGGTGTATTCCGATGTCGAAGGACGCGCAAAAGAAAAGTGCCTTTTGTACTCATATGGGCTCTTACGAATTCTTACGTATGCCATTCGGTCTCAAAAATGCACCATCTCACTATATGTTCTTAATAAATGAAGTACTAGACGGTATGCAAAGTTTTGCCCTGGCATATATTGATGACGTATTGATTTTTACGAAAGGAGATGTAGAGAATCATTTGAAACATGTTAGACTAGTATTTGATAGATTAAGAAAGCATGAAGTTAAATTAAAGCTTAGTAAGTGCCAGTTTTTAAAGACAGAAACAAAATATTTAGGTTATATAATAAATAGGGAAGGTATTAAACCAGACCAGGAAAAGATAAAGGTTATTAAAGAGTTACCTCCTCCCACTAACGTTAAGGAAGTGCGTGCTTTTATAGGAACGTGTGCGTATTATAGGCGGTTTGTACCAGCCTTTTCAAGGATAGCAATACCTATTACGAATTTAACGGGAAAATACGCTAGGTTTAAGTGGGATGATGAGTGTCAAAAAGCGTTCGAACTTTTAAAAGATAGCTTAACAGTGGTACCATTATTGACACATCCAGACTTGAATAAACAGCTAATATTATACACAGATGCTTCAGACAACGCAATAGGAGCATGTTTAGTTCAACCATATGAAGGAGAAGAATCTGGAATACCAGGGGTTAAAAATGAAAGACCAATCTATTTCTTGTCTCATAAACTCAGCAAAACTCAAAAGAAATGGCCAATTATTGAGAAAGAAGCATATGCTATACACTACGCTCTTCAAAAATTAAATTACTATTTACATAACGCCAATTTCATTATTAGAACTGACCACATGCACATATTAGAAGCACCAATACAAAATAGGAAAATACAAACCTGGGCATTGAATTTACAAGGGTACAATGCTAGGGTTGAATATGTGTCAGGGAAACATAATACGTGCGCCGATCTTTTGTCTAGAATCCCGTACCCACAGTCATCAGGAAACACGGAAGATGAAATTGAACCAGACATAGACGATCGAAACTGGCAAGTAAATATATTAGATTCTGCCATAATAAATAGGGAAGAATTTGAGAGTTTACCATCGGATCAAGAGTCTGAACCTAGAACAGAAGACCCACATTTAGAACAGTTTGATATGAAAACAGAACAAGAGTTAGATCCAAAAATAGTACAGATAAAAAGAAAACTGAAAGAAACAGGGGAAAATAGTTTTAAAAGAAAGTTTGTAGAGTTACAAGAAGACAATCAATTATATTATATCGGTGAAAAAGCTGAAGGAGTAAGAAAATATATTCCGAAACATTTAGAACAAGAAGTCTTAAAGGCATATCACGATAATAATGGTCATTTTGGACGAGATAAGTTAGTGAAGGCTATTAGCAGTAAATATTACTGGCCGAATTTATTCAAAAGTGTATATGAATATGTTGAAGCGTGTGAAAAGTGTAGGTTAAGAAACATGAAGATAATTAAATGTCCTTTACAAGATACCGATATTCCTCAATTTCCAATGCAGAAAGTAAGTTTGGATATTTCAGGTCCTCATCCAAAAACATTATCGGGAAATGTATACCTACTACATATAGTTGATTCATATAGTCTCTGGCCAGAAGTTTATCCAATTCCAGACAAGAGTGCTGATTCAGTTATAAATATGCTTTTACAAGAATTTATACCAAGGTTTGGGTGTCCACAAATAATACTTACAGATAATGGGAAAGAATTTGTAAATAAAAAGTTTGAGAAATTGCTAAAAGATTGGAATATAAAACACATTAGGACTTCATATTACAGACCAACTTCTAATGCTAAAAATGAGAGACAACACAGAACACTATACAATATTCTAGCGAAAAATGTAGAAGAACACGATATGGATTGGGATCTTTATTTGGGAATAGCATTAGCGGCGATACGTACACACGAAAATGAAGGAACAGGTTTCTCACCATTTTACTTAGTACATGGAAGAGAACCAATATTGCCAATTGATAATTTATTAAAGCCTAGGAGAAAATATCTGGGGGAAGATTTTCAAGAAACAAGGTTGCAAGAGATGCATAAAGCACATGTACGTTTAAGAAATAATATAATTAAGGCTAGAGAAAGACAGAAGAAATAAGCAAATAAAAATGCACACTTACAAGAGTTTAACGTAGGTGATAGAGTATATTATAAAAAACATAGAAAAAACTCTAAGTTTGATGCTCATTGGGTCCCGGGATACTATATTCTAGAAAAAAAAGGTCCAGTGTCATATACTATTAAGAATCAAATTTCAGGGCATGTTGCACGTTCACATGTAGAGCACTTAAGGCGGGATAATGAAGAAAGGAATGCAGAGAATAATAATAATAATTATTGTTCCGAAGAAATATTGTCAGGTGGACAGTTTGTGAGACAAACGGTATATCCAATACCTATAGAGAATGGAAAACAAGTAACAACAGCTGAACAAGAAGAAACGGTACCAAAAACAGTCATGACAGAGGAAAATAACATGTATGACGATTATATTAGTGAAGAGTCGGTCAGAGAAAATATCGAACCTCCATTTATGAATACAAGACAGGCAGTAAAAAGAAAGTTGGATAGACAGAAAGAAAAAGAAATTAAGAGGCAAAGGAAACTTAGAGTGAGTTCTTCAAGTGGTGAAGATATGCCAGTATTTGAAAATTTGTTGAGACGGCAAGACAGGAAAATTAGATTGGATTTAGAAAGGAAGAAATTAGCGGTTGCTAGTAATGGATATACAGACGGGGAAGAAGAAATGGATGAAAAGTCAGAAACTGATGAAGAAGCTGATATGAAAGAAGATAGCTCTCCTCGGGAGGATAGCGACATTGATGTAGATATTGCAATTATAGAAAAAAATTTGAGGTTATTAAGAAAATGGAGAAGAGATAGATGAATAGTTTGGTAGAAGATTCTGCAGATGGCAGATAGAAGAAGAAGTTAGACACGATATTTTTGTGTTTACAAAGAAGGTACTTGGTGGAGTTTTTTCTAAAACGGAAAATTATTATTGGGTACTCATAATATGGTCTTGAAATTCATAATGTATGTGTAAATTGATTAATGTGTGGGGATAAATATGATGAGGGGATTAATATGGTTTGCTCAATTGTTGGGACTGAAATTGTGTTTTATGAAATGTGAAAAATAAGTTAACTTAGATGGTTATTTTTACAATGTTTTGGTTTTATTGAGTGTGTTTAAAATGATTATTACTTTGAAGTTCAGTTAGAAGATGAATTAAAGTGGTGGTTAGTGAAGTGACTCAATATGTAGTAATGGAGGGGTATGTTGTTATTACATGTGGGGTATGCAATGTATATACAAGGTTTATAATAGGAGCTGGGTTGAACAGCGTTTAATGGGAGAATATGGGGGGAATGCCAGGTTGAGTTTTGGCATTTAAATAACTGGATGTTAGAAGAAGAAGACTGTACTTAACAGTATAATAATAGTTAGGAGGTTTTTTTGTTGAAGGAATGGTAAACGGGAAATTGATGACCTGAATAATACAAAGGCTGGCAGTTTTGGATTAACATATTTTTTTTTGATAATAACAATTATTATTGACGGAAACTGAAGATAAATTTGGAAACTTTATTTTTTGATAAAGTTTTGAGAATGTATGGGAAGAGAAAGGTGATTACTACTTACTTTTTCCTTACTTTTTCTTTCTTATTTTTTTTTGGTGCGCACCAACCCAAATCTAATCTAACTATATTTTTTCTGTCTATCCTAGAATCCTGAGAGTGTGAGAATGTGAATAAGGGGGAAATAAAGGATAAGGGAATATCTTCAGTTTTGTCAATCATAATTTGGATGGACATTTTAAAGTAAAAGCGGTTCGCTTATGGAGACTTTTGTATTGTGGGGAATTTTATGGAGAGTTTTGTAGAGAGTTTTCTAGAGAACTTTATAACGAGTTTTGTAGAGAGTTACGATATTATTGTCTCTGGTTAGCAATTGGCTATGAGGAGATAGGAGAATTGAGTTAGGAAATATATGGAATTGTTGTTATTGTAGAATAGAGATGTAAAGTTAACTAATTAAAAGTTGGGGTTGAGATTTTTTCAAGGAAAAATTCTCTTTGAAGAAGGGGAGGCATTGTAACAGTGAGGGAATTAGGTTAGGAGTAAAGAGTTAAGGAATGCTGCGCATTCCTTGACTAGGGGGAAAACCATAGTGAACGTGTGTGCACGAATGAAGAAGGGTATCTAGGAAAACACACACGTCACTTGGGGCCAGCGAGAAGACATGTCAACACCGGGCAGAGACTCTACCATCATGTGTGCTGTAGTATAACGATTCGGCCAATAAAGTATGTTTATAGCAACGCGGAGTCTTGGGTCCTATATGATCACGTGCTTAACCTGTCTTGACCACACTATGACATGGCATTGTCTCATCATGTGGTATTGTCTCATCATGTGGCATTGTCTCATCATGTGGCATTGTCTCATCATGTGGCATTGTCTCATCATGTGGCATTTTCTTGCCATGTGGCATTATCTCATCATGTAGCATTGTCTCATCTTGTGGCATTGTCTCATCATGTGGCATTGTCTCATCATGTGGCATTTTCTTGCCATGTGGCATTGTCTCATCATGTGGCATTGTCTCATCATGTGGCATTGTCTCATCATGTGGCATTGTCTCATCATGTGGCATTATCTCATCATGTGGCATTGTCTCATCATGTTGCATTGTCTCATCATGTGGTATTGTCTCATCATGTGGCATTGTCTTGTCATGTGGCATTGTCTCATCATGTGGTATTGTCTCATCATGTGGCATTGTCTCATCATGTGGCATTGTCTCATCATGTGGTATTGTCTCACCATGTGGCATTGTCTCATCATGTGGTATTGTCTCATCAATGTCCAACCCCAGTAAGACATCACACTGACATCATCATGTGGCATTGTCTTGCCATGTGGTATTGTCTCATCATGTGACATTGTCTCATCATGTGGCATTGTCTCATCATGTGGCATTGTCTCATCATATGGCATTGTCTTGTCATGTGGCATTGTCTCATCATGTGGCATTGTCTCATCATGTGGCATTGTCTCATCATGTGGTATTGTCTCATGATGTGGCATTGTCTCATCATGTTTCATTGTCTCATCATGTGTCATTATCTCATCATGTGGCATTGTCTCATCATGTGGCATTATCTCATCATGTGGTATTGTCTCATCATGTGTATTGTCTCATCATGTGGTATTGTCTCATCATGTGGTATTGTCTCATCATGTGGCATTGTCTCATCAATGTGGTATACATAGGATGGTATACATAGATGTGATTGTCTCGCCATGTGGCATTATCTCATCATGTTTCATTGTCTCATCATGTGGCATTGTCTCATCATGTGGTATTGTCTCATCATGTGGTATTGTCTCATCATGTGGTATTGTCTCATCATGTGGCATTGTCTCATCAATGTGGTATACATAGGATGGTATACATAGATGTGATTGTCTCGCCATGTGGCATTATCTCATCATGTTTCATTGTCTCATCATGTGGTATTGTCTCATCATGTGGCATTGTCTCATCATGTGGCATTGTCTCATCATGTGGCATTGTCTCATCATGTGGCATTGTCTCATCATGTGGTATTGTCTCATCATGTGGCATTGTCTCATCATGTGGCATTATCTCATCATGTGGTATTGTCTCATCATGTGGCATTGTCTTGCCATGTGGCATTGTCTCATCATGTGGCATTGTCTCATCATATAATATCTGTTTCCTTGTTCTCCAGTGTATCCTCTAATACCTCTACTTCTCCCTGTTTTCTAGTGTACCCTCTTACATCTACTTCTTGTATATAATTCACGGTTGTTGGAACCTGCAGTCATTACCGCCTCTTGTTCTTTCAGACTACGATTGTATGTAAATTAATTTCAGTTCCTGAGTTAAGTGTTCGAGCTATACCGGTGAGTCCAGACACAATTCTGGTCACAGTGGACACTGTTGGAGGTGACAAATTGGACAAACTGCGCATCTTGTACTCTGACGACTCTGCCATCAAGTGGACCAGAGTTGATGATTATAATAGTAAGGTAGGTCTTGCTATTTGCCCAGAAACATTGTTGTATGATCTGTTAAAGATATTTGTTATTTCTTCAACAAAATGGTGTCATTGTATTGTATACATTCTACTAGAGATATGAGTATGTTGTTCACTGACTCCCATTGAGTCACCTCTGCTGGAGACATGAGTATGTTGTTGACTGACTCCAATTGAGTCACCTCTGCCAGAAACATGAGTATATTGTTGACTGACTATATTTGAGGCATCTCTGCTAAGACATGATTATATTATTTAATGACTCCCACCGTCTGGATTCACAGGGTGGGAGATATGGATGTTTACAGTAGAGAACAGGATGGCATGTCACTTCTGATCCTCGAGCAAGGGTTCGGACACCTGCCTCCCTGAGAGAAAGGTGAACAACTCTGGGGATCTGCATGCATGTTATAAAACCTACCCACAAAAGAATATTTACAGGATGTGTGATTCTGGTATACATAGATGTGGGTCCTCGCAGGTACAACAGAGTGTGTGCACTATGACGAGATTCTGGTATACAAAGATGTGGGTCCTCGCTGGTACAACAGAGTGTGCACTGTGTCAAGATTCAGGTATACATAGATGTGAGTCCTCACTGGTACAACAGAGTGTGTGCACTGTGTCGAGATTCTGGTATACATAGATGTGAGTCCTCGCTGGTACAACAGAGTGTGTGCACTGTGTCGAGATTCTGGTATACATAGATGTGAGTCATTGCCGGTACAACAGAGTGTGTGCATTGTGTCAAGATTCTGGTATACATAGATGTGGGTCCTCGCTGGTACAACAGAGTGTGCACTGTGTCAAGATTCTGGTATACATAGATGTGAGTCCTCGCTGGTACAACAGAGTGTGTGCACTGTGTCGAGATTCTGGTATACATAGATGTGAGTCCTTGCCGGTACAACAGAGTGTGTGCACTGTGTCGAGATTCTGGTATACATAGATGTGAGTCCTCGCTGGTACAACAGAGTGTGTGCACTGTGTCGAGATTCTGGTATACATAGATGTGAGTCCTTGCTGGTACAACAGAGTGTGTGCACTGTGTTGAGATTCTGGTATACATAGATGTGAGTCCTTGCCGGTACAACAGAGTGTGTGCACTGTGTTGAGATTCTGGTATACATAGATGTGAGTCCTTGCCGGTACAACAGAGTGTGTGCACTGTGTCAAGATTCTGGTATACATAGATGTTAGTCCTTGCCGGTACAACAGAGTGTGTGCACTGTGTCGAGATTCTGGTATACATAGATGTGAGTCCTTGCCGGTACAACAGAGTGTGTGCACTGTGTCGAGATTCTGGTATACATAGATGTGAGTCCTTGCCGGTACAACAGAGTGTGTGCACTGTGTCAAGATTCTGGTATACATAGATGTGGGTCCTCGCTGGTACAACAGAGTGTGTGCACTGTGTCGAGATTCTTACTCCATGATCTATGGAAGAGATTGAGACACTGCTGGAGACCTCATTGTGTGCAGTTAAAGTGATCTGTCATCAGCAAATACAATTAAATTTTTTTTTTAAATCCGTGTGAGATACAACATTGTCCAAGTCAGTCCAGGTCCCTTGTACATGTACATGCCATATTGGGTTTATGGTGCTAGGCATAATTCTTTATATAGAACAATGGCCCTCCAGGGAGGGAACAAAATTTTGCATGTCCTTTGTAGGATATTGTGATCAACCCCAACCCCAGGTTTATTCCAGGGTCAGAATCATACCGATAGCCTTTACTTCCCACAACATTTCCTGGTACACTTTCTTAGGTTTCTAGTTTTATCTATCAGCCCAGGTCAAATGTAAGAATACATGCCTCCATACAGATTCAAAACTAGTACCACCAAACCAGCATCTGGCCACTAGACACCATCACACTGACATGAACCCAACCCCAGTAAGACATCACACTGACATGAACCAAACACCAGTAAGACATCACACTGACATGAACCCAACACCAGTAAGACATCACACTGACATGAACCCAACACCAGTAAGACATCACACTGACATGAACCCAACACCAGTAAGACATCACACTGACATGAACCCAACACCAGTATGACATCACACTGACATGAACACAACCCCAGTAAGACATCACACTGACATGAACCCAAACCCCAGTAAGACATCATACTGACATGAACCCAAACCCCGGTAAGACATCTCACTGACATGAACCCACACCCCAGGGAAGAAATCATAATGTTATGACCCCAAACCCCAGTAAGACATCACACTGACATGAACCCAAACCCCAGTAAGACATCATACTGACATGAACCCAACCCCAGTACGACATCTCACTGACATGGACCCACACCCCAGGGAAGAAATCACAATGTCATGAACCCAAACCCTGGGGATGACATCACACTGAAATTAGCCCACACTCCAGTAAGACATCACACTGACATGAACCCAAACCCCACTAAAGTATCTGACATTTGCTAACCTACCTTAGAGATATTTGACCTAAACAATGCCACTTGCTAACCTACAGTAGAGATGCTTGACATAAACAATGCCATTTGCTAACCTTCAGAAGAGATATTTGACCTAAACAATGTCATTTGCTAACCTACAGGAAAAGTACGCACTTGTAACAGGACTACAGCCCAGGAGCAGATACTTCTTCAATGTCAAAGCTACGGTGAATAAGAAGTCACGTTCTGTAGTGACACATGTGCTGACTCCACCAGCAGGTGAGTGACTAGTGACAGACAGCTCATGACTCTGTAGTGACACATGCGCTGACTCCACCAGCAGGTGAGTGACTAGTGACTGACAGCTCATGACTCTGTAGTGACACATGCGCTGACTCCACCAGCAGGTGAGTGACTAGTGACTGACAGCTCATGACTCTGACAGCTCCTGACTTTGATAGTTTGCTGGTGCTACTGTTTGTTAGTTTTCTGTTGGGGTATCTTCTTTGAACTCCTGACAAGTCTATTGGTGCTCAGATCCACCCCCAAAATATGCATCAGCATACGGCAGCTAATAGTGTCAGTTCCGTGTTGGTTGACAAAGCCCCTTGTTCTCCTGGTGTGCCTCTTGAGTCTGGCCATGCCAGTTCTTACTCATAGGTCTCTCATTCTAGACAATGATATGGATTCACTGGGGTCGACATCCTTCACTCTCCACATCTCTCTAAGCATTAATAACATCAGTACGATCCATCGGCTGGCGATCTGCTGGCCATCTGCAGGGGATGCAGAGCCAGCAAGTTTATCAACTTGTTCATTTCCCTCAACTCTCACTGCTCATTGAATCACTTAGCACACAAACATCAGTATAAATCTGAGATACATTACACTATAGATATCTCATGCAAGCAATGTCCATTTAAATTCCATGAAAGTTTATAGAGGTAAAAAACGTCAGTATAATTCTGTGACATATTACACCATAGATATCTCATTTAAGCAATGTCCATGTAAATGAAAGCATGTAGGGGTAATAAAAAAAAAGTAAAATACCCATTTACACACCTTGAGGCTCACTGGGCGTAAGGTGATAGATCCATATTTGTATGGACCAATCAGCACTCATTTGATGATGTGGTCAGTGTCATGTCAGCTGCTTTTATTTCCCACAGACATTTTTGGATCCCATTGGTTGGGTCAGCCTGGGAGTGGGAGCTCAGGTCTTTTGTTGTTTGTTTTAAATTCAAATCCTCCCAGCTGCAGATCGATCCCCATGACCACCAGATCGGCAGGCGAGTGTCTAGCTACTACACTATCATGGCTCAGTGTGTAGCGGTGGCCAGATCATATTTTTATGTGACAGTTTGGTACAAGAGAGTTACCATATATGGTTTATATATGAGAGTTGCCTTTTCTTTCAAAGAGGATCTCAGATACTCATTTTATGAGAATGGGTCAAACTCAGAGATGAACTTGTTACAAACACATCCCACATCTGCTAGAGACTGAATATAGACCTCTGTGTTGGCAAGCCATGGTGCTAATGACCGTGTCCCTGAGGCATTTTTTAATGTGAATTTTTTAAGCAGATAAAAATATTACATGTGTCTTTCATTCATTCAGTAGCATGTCGTTTGCAGAACTTTACACCCATAACAACTTTCCAGAAAACTTCTCAGTAATAAGCAAGATGTCCCACATCCGATACACCCATCTGGAGATCATCTGCCACATCCTGCACCCATCTTCTCTTTGGCCTTCCTCTTCTTCTCTTCCAAGGCATATACCCCTCCATTATTGTTCTCTCCAAACTCTCATGATGTTTCAAGTGACCAAAATATTTAAATTTTCATTGTTTTATCGTCTTTAATAGCCAACCTTCTTCAATATTCAGATCTTGTCATATGTATTCATTTGTTCTTTTCTTTATCCAAGATATTCTTAGAACCCATCCATAATATTAATATTCAAAGGCATTTATGAGCTTTTCAGCTTGTTTAGACAGTGTCAAGATCTCACAGGCGTATGTTGCAATAGGAAAGATGCATGCCCTTAAAAATTTAATGTTTGTAGTTCTGTCTGTCCCCTCCGCAATTTATTAAGTAGTTTTAGTTTCTGAAGAGCAATAGCTAAGTGTGTGTGTAGGTTTGCTTAAATAGACACAAGTCTGCCAGGTAATTTACACGTTAGGGTAGAAGAGGAAAGACAAAACAAGACTGTAGGGTATATCTACATCTTAGGGAGACGTTGAAGGACTAAGTAAAGCTGAAGCATACCTAAACACCCTGGTGTAGAAGAGGAGAGACAACAGCATAATTCTTGGCTAGTTCTCCATCCTAGGGTAGAAGAAGAACAGTTTTGATTGAATGAATGACATTGTTAATATCTCAAACATTCAAGATGCCATTGAATTTTCATGACTGTAGAATATGTTTCTCAGTTTTGAAATATACAATTTTACTAGCACAAACACACTTGGTAAAATTTGTGTATTACCAGTGCCTCTAAGCGAAGCAATGAATAACAACACTGTAGCCCAGTGGTTCTCAACCGGTGGGGAATTCCCCCCCAGGGGGGAATTTCATGGTTTCCAGGGGGGGAATGAAGACCATTTCAAGATCTTGTTAATACAAGAACCTATTACTTGACATAGTTTTTCCCTTCATACTTTACAGTTATGTATGTCTCGTCCTTCTAAAATTCATTTTATAAAGTAAGTAGACCCACAAATCATGTTTTATGTGGATGTCTAGACTTGTTTTAGTATATGCTATTACATTTGCCTTCCACTTTTACGTATACTGTGTAGGGGTGAGGGGATATTTAGATAGGAAATATGAAAGGGGGGGGGGATGACGTTCTGAAAATACGGTGAAGGGGGGAACGGGCCAAATTTTTGATAGGAAGGGGGGGGGGGGGGGGGGGGAATGGCGTTCTGAAAATATGGTGAAGGGGGGAATGGGCCAAAAAAGGTTGAGAACCACTGCTGTAGCCTATCTGGCATGTCAACAGAGGCAACTCATCCCATAGAAAACTTTAGTGGCAAAATCCAGCCAATCAAAGGCTTAGCATGAATTGATTGAGGATGTATGCTACAATTGGAGATGAAAGGCAGCAGCATTAGAAGCAGAAGAAAAAAATAATCACTTGCTTGAAGAAGAAAATAATCACTTACTTGAAGAAGAAAATAATCACTTACTTGAAGTAGAAAATAACCACTTACTTGAAGTAGAAAAAAATTAATTACTTAAAGAGGAAAATAATCACTTACTTGAAGAAGAAAACAATCAAAGAAGAAAATAACCACTTACTTAAGCCAATGTGTTTGTTTTTTCATAATATGTATATCATTTTCCTATTCCAATCCAGGTTTCTCAACACCCACAAATATATCTGTGACAGCGAAGACTGACAGCAGTGTTCTCATCACCTGGAACTACGATGGAGGTGTTCCAGCCAAGGGGTTCATTGTTCTCACTGAGAATTTGCAACCTGATGGATCAGTTAGGTTAGTTGCTGTAAATAACAGTAGAAATCTGAAACACTGAAACAAAGATAGAGGATAGATCTTGTAATGATGATGATTTAATGTTGATGGCGATGATAATAATGTTGATGATCTGCTCTTTTTGTTGTTGAATGATATACAGAAGAATATGTTGTATTTCATGGAAACAGAAACAATCAAATACAGAGGTTCTAGAAAACCTGGAAATGAAAAAAGAATTGATGAAAGAAATAAAAAAGAGGCAAGTGAAATATTTCAGCCACGTTAAAAGACATGCCACTCTTATAAAAATCATACTGAAGGGCAAGGTTTAGGGCAACCGAGCAAGAGGTAGACAATGATACAAGTGGGAAGATAACATCAAGAGATGGACGAACATCAGTCTGACAGAATGTTGTACAATGAAGGCGAGAGACAGGCAGTGTTTGAGATCCATTGCAGCCAACCTTCATTGTGGAGATGGCACCTGATTAATTGATTTTAAAGAGGTTTTCCTGTTTTATCTTGAGTTTATGTGATTTACACTAACATATATCCGCATGGCCTGACCACAGATTGTGTCATGGCATGTTTCCCGTGGAAAGTTTAGAATTAACATGTTGCATTTGTTTCTTACAGACTCGTGAAGCAAAATGTGGTTTTCAAACAAAATGAGGCTGTTGTTGATGGCCTTGACAGTGGAGAGAAGTATCAAGTGAAGGTTGAACCCTTTGATTTAGAGAATATTGGCACATGCAGTGACCCAATTCTGTTTCAACTAAATGTGGCGGGAGAGACCACAGCATCTGGTAAGCTAATGTCTGGGGCAGTGTGTGTCATGTGTCAAAGACTACATCAGCTGGTAAGCTCATATCTGGGGCAGTGTGTGTCATGTCTAATGTTATCTACACATTACAATAATAATATTTCAACTCCCAATGCTCAGTCAGGAAAGTAAAGGATGCCTGTTCGCATCGTAAGGCATCATGATATTTATGGTGCTGGCCTCGTCACTTCAGGCCACACAATACGTGATGGCTGATGTGGTACATACCATGCCAGTCTCATCACTTCAGGCCACACAACACTCAATGGCTGATGTGGTACATACCATTTTGGCCTCGTCACTTCAGGCCACACTCACTCAATGGCTGATGTGATAATACCATGCTGGTCTCATCACTTCAGGCCTCACAACACTCAATGGCTGATGTGGTACATACCATGCCAGTCTCATCACTTCAGGCCACACAACACTCAGTCTCTGATGTGAGCTGCCTTTACTCCCCTGAACACCTCCTGGCACCCATGTTAAGCTGGGTCAACCTGGGTCTGTGAAAGGATCCCTGCTTGAAGGGCGATATGTTGAGTACCTAGGATGGTTGATAGGGAACTACACTGACAATCTTATGGGTGCAGTCTGACAAGAGGATAACGCATGCACTTGTCATCTCACTAAGTGAGGCAAAGACCGGCCACCTGTTCTTCTGTGTATCAAGCCTCCAAATTTGCTGGCCCGATCACAGCACAGGCTCTGTCGGTTTTTGCTTTGGGAATTTTTGTTGTTGTTGAGGGGGATTTGAACATATTATCATTAAGCTGACTTGCAACCATGCTAGCCACTTTACTGCCGTGGCTGCTTTTTAGCGCAGATGTTCAGATCCATCTGTTTGCAAGATTATTTGTGGAGTAAATTTCAGGTCATGATTGGTAACAGTCATTGGAAGCTCATTACTTCATAATTGGTAATAGTCTTTAGAAGCTCATTACTTCATGATTGGTAATAGTCTTTGCAAGCCTATTACTTCATTATTGGTAATTGTCATTGGGCTCTCAATGTTTCATGATTGGTAATTGTCATTAGAAACTCATTGTTTCATAATTAGTCATAGTCTTTCCAAGATCATTACCTCATGATTGGTAATAGTTATTGGAAGCTCATTACTTCATGATTGGTAGTAGTTATTGGAAGCTCATTACCTCATGATTGGTAATAGTTATTGGAAGCTCATTACTTTATGATTGGTAGTAGTTATTGGAAGCTCATTACTTCATGATTAGTAGTAGTTATTGGAAGCTCATTACTTTATGATTGGTAGTAGTTATTGGAAGCTCATTACTTTATGATTGGTAGTAGTTATTGGAAGCTCATTACTTCATGATTAGTAGTAGTTATTGGAAGCTCATTACTTCATGATTGGTAATTGTTATTGGAAGCTCATTACTTTATGATTGGTAGTAGTTATTGGAAGCTCATTACTTTATGATTGGTAGTAATTAGAAGCTCATTACTTCATGATTGGTAATTATTATTCGAAGCTCATTACTTTATGATTGGTAGTAGTTATTGGAAGCTCATTACTTTATGATTGGTAGTAGTTATTGGAAGCTCATTACTTCATGATTGGTGATTGTTATTGGAAGCTCATTACTTCATGATTGGTAATTGTTATTGGAAGCTCATTACTTTATGATTGGTAGTAGTTATTGGAAGCTCATTACTTCATGATTGGTAATTGTTATTGGAAGCTCATTACTTTATGATTGGTTGTAGTTATTGGAAGCTCATTACTTCATGATTGGTAGTAGTTATTGGAAGCTCATTACTTCGTGATTGGTAGTAGTTATTGGAAGCTCATTACTTCATGATTGGTAATAGTTATTGGAAGCTCATTACTTCATTATTGGTAATAGGTATTGGAAGCTCATTACTTCATGATTGGTAGTAGTTATTGGAAGCTCATTACCTCATGATTGGTAGTAGTTATTGGAAGCTCATTACTTTATGATTGGTAGTAGTTATTGGAAACTCATTACCTCATGATTGGTAATAGTTATTGGAAGCTCATTACTTCATGATTGGTAGTAGTTATTGGAAGCTCATTACCTCATGATTGGTAGTAGTTATTGGAAGCTCATTACTTCATGATTAGTAATTGTTATTGGAAGCTCATTACTTCATGATTGGTAGTAGTTATTGGAAGCTCATTACTTTATGATTGGTAATTGTTATTGGAAGCTCATTACTTCATGATTGTTAGTAGTTATTGGAAGCTCATTACTTTATGATTGGTAGTAGTTATTGGAAGCTCATTACTTTATGATTGGTAGTTGTTATTGTAAGCTCATTACTTCATGATTGGTAATTGTTATTGGAAGCTCATTACTTCATGATTGGTAATTGTTATTGGAAGCTCATTACTTCATGATTGGTAGTAGTTATTGGAAGCTCATTACTTTATGATTGGTAGTAGTTATTGGAATCTCATTACTTCATGATTGGTAGTAGTTATTGGAAGCTCATTACTTCATGATTGGTAGTAGTTTTTGGAAGCTCAATGTTTCGTGATTATAGGTAGGGAAGAGACATGATGCAAATAGCACAAGAGTTGCAGAAGATAATACACAAAGTGATCAACTAGTTTACAAAGATGGGTTGTGTCATGAACCCAGATAAAGTGTCTGTGTTATAATGGGTTGTGTCATGAACCCAGATAAAGTGTCTGTGTTATAATGGGTTGTGTCATGAACCCAGATAAAGTGTCTGTGTTATGGTGCTCTCTGGACAATAGGAATGGTAATGCTGATGTCTCAAGTCTTTCAATAAATCACAGAATTGCTAACAGAGAGAGTAAACTGTGGTACCTGGAATTGACCTTCGACAGAAGCCTGTCATTCGGGGATCACGTGGAAGGAGTTGTTGTGAGATCTAAGAAGAGGTTCGGTGTCCTGAAGATTATGGCAGCAATGGACATGAGGGAATGAATGTTGTTCATACTCTGTCAACATCTGGTTCTCTCAATAATTTAGTATGAATTAGGACTGTTCACAGTGCCAAAGATTCAACTCATACAGAATGAAACTATGCAGGTAATATTGGGATACACAAGGGACATATTGGTAGTGTCTATGTGAGAAATCCTGGCCTTATCCATGATTACAGACAGGCTCAAGGAGCTGCAGACTAAATCATATCTCTGAGTGGCTGCAGACACAGAACACCCTCTGCATGAAGCCCTGGACACAGTTAATGACCTCAGGCTGATATGAGGGAAAATCATGGATGGCTCAGGCAGAGGGCACAATCAGAGAAGTGCGCATGCATAAATACAGGAATGAAATGCGAGCTGTTTATTTTACTTAGACTTATAAAAATACCAGAATGGAACATGATCCATATATTACTTAGTCTGAACTTGTAAAAATGACTGGCACCTTGCCGTCTTGACAGATGATAGTTTGTAAAATTGAGTTATCCCTCTCCATAGTATAAAGCCTGAGCTGATTTTAGAGACCATGTGTTGATCTCTCTCTCTCT
>CAWUFQ010000322.1:52500-121700 GCA_963921405.1 Cepaea hortensis | reverse complement strand
GGCCCATGAGCTTCTCACATGTCGGACGACCGACCCATCTGTGTAAATGACAACATCACCGTCTAGCGAATTCTCGAAAATCAACGCTTGTACTTCCGCCTCCACAGCTGCCGGGTTTTCTTGTCTGCATTTTCTGTCTAGTTGGATGCAAACTGAAAAGAATGTGCAGAAATCTGTTGGCACTTATACCCATTCCTCGCCAGGTTCTAAGTCCTCAAGTGAACACACCTGTTGAAGAATGTCTTCGGCTTGACCAATTCACGACCGTGTTGGAAGTCTTACAACTGAAAAAAAAAATATTGTAAACATGTGCATTTTATGAAATGTAAATCATCGCCTGCAATAAACCATTACTTCTAGAAGCAGGAAATCACGTATTAACTGCTACATATAATCTATATTGATAACATATAGTTATAGATTTTGTAATCGATTAATTAACAAAGAAAATGTATTGCAATCTATGCGCAAATGTGAGATTGCATAAGAATGTTAAACTACAATGTACAATCGACAAATTATATGAAGATGATCGAAACAAACCAAGACCTTATAAACCTGGCCATATTTATCTGAAGGAAACATCCCACTTTCTATGACTGTCGTGGTAAAGAGAGCTTCAATACCTGGGAACAATCTGCGTGAACTGATGCAACTACACACATTTATGAATAGCACTAGAGATTGTCTGCTTTCCTTCCTGGATGAATGCTTGTATACATAGATGGATTGATGGATGGATGCACGCATGCATGGATATTATATTTCTGTATACAAATATTTGTAAATCCTCATTTACTGGTGCGATCTTATTTGCATTACAACAAACGAAACCAAAATGTATAACATTGATACAAGTCTTTGTACTTCCGCCTAGTTCAATTCGGATCTTTTCATGCGGTAGACAGATAAATCCATATGTAGCCATAACAATGAGAATCCTAATGGATCGTAAGCATTTTTGAAAGTCGTGAATCAAAACCTGATTCCGGAATGAATTGCAATCACTATCCCGCAGTGTCTTCACTCAGCTCAGTCTGCTATGACAAGCGGTAAGTTCAAAGCTATTCTTAATTATTGAAGTGTCCTGGAATTGTGCTTTCTATCGTGTTGTATGTAACGGTGTCGAAATATCGGTAATACTTCATAAGAATTTCATGTACGTTCGAAACACCGGTAATACTTCATGAGCATTTCATGTACGATCGAAATATCGGTAATACTTCATGAGCTTTTCATGTTCGATCGAAATATGGCATTTGTGCCTTCACTTTGAATAACAGTTAGTTGCATGTTTTTTACAGGACGTTGCAATCAATCTCAACATATATTGGCTGTTTGTCATTTTCTAAGTAATGATACGTTCAGTAGTTTGCCATTGCTTTTTGAATGTCCAACTCAAATGCTATTATGAAAATCAACGCAATGCGATCTGCTCCGAAACAGTCTGCGACCTACTTCGAACACGGTTAGTTGGGGTTGTGAAACTGCTTTGACTACCCGTAAATCATAGACGTTGACACATGCTGTCTAGATTAATTTATTTTATGGACAAAACGCAGTCAATATATTATTATTTTCTAAGTTAATCACGACGATCATCATATATCGTGCCCTCTGTAGAACATTGCTCTCATCACAACTGGCCGAGGATACTCTCGATTCTTGGCCAGTTCTCCTGCCTCAGTGACGTTTAATACGGTCAATGTATTTCAAGGGGAACATGATGAGATGAGATGAGATGAGATGAGATGAGATGAGAATGTATTTCAGTTTCCGATACATGATGCTGCTGATGAGCCAGTATTCTTCCATGATCACATCTCTCAGAATGTCAGTATTTTAGTTTTCTTTCTTGATCCCCGGTATTCTAAAATGTTTTTCTGTAACATTTAAGTTGAAAGGTCACTATATTTTCTTTAGTTATTGTGATATGGTCCCTGATTCACATCCCATGTCGCCAAAAGAAAGATGGTTGTTTTTAACATTTTAAAGATAATCTGTTTGTTGGTGTTGTGTTATAGTTCTTAATACTGTGTTGCCTACGTATTGCTATGCCTCGGATCTCTTTAACTTCGTTTGAACAGTTCCAAGAATGGTCAGTTATGGACCCAATTCAAAGTTTGTTTGAACGTTAACAAGAATATAAATACTTTTTGAAAATATACAACCATCAAACACTACATAATCGTATAAATAATAAGTTTAAAAAAAAGTAGCTTAAAAGTCGACAGGGTCGACTTCATTGCACAGGATTGTTATCCCATGTGGCTCGGTCTCTTTCAGCAGCGAGGAAAGCGTCGCTTTAAGCACGAACTCCGTAGCTCTAACGACGACCCACAGGAGTCTTCGAAAAATTTCACTCGTGAACCGAATGACGCGGCCCGGAATTCGACCCACAACCATCGGAGCTCGAGTCAAACGGCTCGACCACTTCGCCTCGCAGACTCCCTAAATATTAAAAGAAAATGTTTGCATATCCTTTACAGGACATCGCTGTTAATATTAGCATATTCAGCTGATTGTTGATTTCTTGGCAGGATTACTTACGCTCAGTAGTTTGCCATTGCTTTCTGAGCGGCCGGCTCACATACCCCGTAAGTTACCGATGCGGATAGAACCATCCCTAAATATATATATATATATATATATATATATATATATATATATATATATATATATATATATATATATATATACTTTATATATAAAACTCCCTAAATAAAAAGGTTATCTTAGGTTGGTCTATTGCTGCCAATACTCTATAACAAGATCCAGGACAAAGAGAAAAAGAGGGCGTGCAAATGATAACTACATCACACAAGCACGCAGGTACGGTGGGTTACATATTTATCCTGAGCCTAGGCCGTATGAAGGGAGCATCAGGAAAAAGCAAAATATATTACGGCTTGACCATATCACCAACCGAGAGACGAATGGTGTATAAATATCTGAGTCTGGCACCGTAAGCTCTATACGACTTAAAGCGTGTACAAGAATCTTTCCAGGTCAATTTTCAAAATCCTATGCTATGCGAATTCGAACTCTTGCCCACCGGGCCGATAGGAGAGCGTGTAGCCACCTACGCTGCCGCTGATCGAGCACCTACCCTTCAGGGACAAGGACGAAAAACTCGGGGGCGACGAAGTACCCCATCCAAAGGTTAAAGATCCCTTGACAACTTAAAATCGCAAACAAAGGAGCGAATAGTCTGCTGCCTAAACTACACTTCACAATTCCATCCATCATATGCCATGCCGATAAGCGTGGGCGGTCATGATTCACAATTTCACTCGATCACCAGAGTCGTGGATCAGCCTATACCACGTGGCCAAGCCCTCTAGATATTTACTTCTCTGTCTTCCCCTTGTTCTCTTCCCTTCGATCTTGCCAGTCGTCACCAAGTTCTCCAATTTATCTCTTCTTATAACATGTCCAAAAATGTTGACTCTCTACGTCTAATTTCTATAATCAGTTTACGATTTTCATTTGTTTCTTGTAGGACTTGGTCATTGGCTTTTTGTCTGTCCAAGGTATCCTTTGCATACTCCTCAGAAACCAAATTTCCACAGCCATCGGATGTTTTTCAGCTTTGCTGCTCATTCCCCACGCTTCACATCCATACAAAAATACAGGCTCTATGTAGCACCTCAACACTTTTTTTATCGTAGCTATTGACATCTTTTTATTGGTAAGTTTTTTATTTTGCAAAAGGCTACCTTCGCCATGGCAATTCTTGTTCTAATCTCTTCAAGGCATCTCCCATCAAATGTTATGACTGTTCCGAGATAATTGTACCGATTAACTTGTTTAAGAATAATCCAATTTGCTTGTATTTTTTACATTGCGGTATTTCGTTCTTCCTAGTGACGACCATAATCTGTGTCTTCATACAATTTAAGTCTAACCCTAGTTGTTCACTATGTGCGACAACCGCATCCACTAAATGTTGCAGTTCCTGCTCATTGTCCGCATTCAATACTGTATCATCAGCATATCTAATGTTATTGATGTTTCTTCCTCCAATGATGATTCCTTTCGTATCATGCACATTTCTGAAAATATTTTCACTGTACAATTAGAAAACCTATTACGCAGCAAAAATATTTACAGTCTGTGTGATTCTGATATTCAACAAATTTCCATCTAGACCGTGCTCACAGAGTTCGTGCACTGTGATGTGGGACTCCTTGAGCACTTATGTGTTAATTATTAATGCAACATCTAAGAAAATGTTGATTACAAACCTAACATTTTCGCAAGCAATTTAGATAAAGGGCATTATACATATTAGCGCAGTGGTTCTCAACCAATAGGGAATTTTCTCCCCCCTCCCCCGACGGAGGGTAGAGGGGGGGGGATATTTTAGGGTTTCCGGGGTGGGGGTGGGTGGGGGTGGGGGATTAAGACTACAGATTGGCAGACTTAAACTAGCTTCAGGACCACACAAAACTTAGAGCACAGTGTGGCATCGTTCCTCTCTACTGAAAGGTATCTATCTTTTCGCTAGCTCGTGTGTTTTTCTTATTAGTATTTTGTTGGTTTCGCACGTAATATTGTGTGGTGACTCAATGCAAAGTGTGCAATGCAAAGTGTGCTGTAGTCCGCATCTTTCCCCTTTCCTTGGCTCCTTTTCAGTATTATAGGCATGTTATTTTGAATGCACTTTTCGAGGCTGACAATTTTGGAAAGGGGATAATGACATTCTGACATATAGTGACAAAAAAAAAAGGAAGGGGGGGGGGGTGTCGTAGTAATCCTTTATTACTTTAGTGTCGTCCCTGGAGTGAGGGGAATCAAAACCCACATTTTAATTAACCCAATATTATTGTCCTAGAGAAACCACCAGAATCCGTTCACAAAACTCCTTCAGTCTGTAGACACCTCTTTCTTACTCTCAGTCACCCCTGGATTATGCCCTCTCTCATTCTTCCCCAACACAACATACTCAACAACTCTAGCTTTAACAAATAGATACAAAATAATTTATTAAAGCAAAGAGTATGTGTGTGAAAAGTGTGTGTGTGTAATGTGTAGAATGTGTGTCGAATATTCTAAGGTGTATGTAGAATCAGACCAGTGAATCAGGAGCAAAGTTAGTTGCATCACTGTGCTGAGCACACAACAGCACCATGTATTCCGGACAGAAAACCTCACCCAGATGTTTCTCCTGCCACATGACGACTTTCTCCGATAACTCTCGAACAATCAGGACGCTGGTCATCAATGATCGACAATGTCCAATCTTGGTCTTCACTCTAGCACACACTATGAATTTACTCTGTTCAATAATGTTCGTTGATCAGAGAATCTTTCCAATAACTTAAATGTCACATGAGAAAATCTAAATGTTCATAAGACACTGGTTATACGATTTTCCCCATATTAAAAAACAACCTATTAATGTTCCAGGTAGTTATGTATATTGGTATATGTGTTATTTATAGTGTTCTGAATCTTCGGTGATGTAACATATCACTCAAGAAAAAAATCACACATATGTTCATCAAGTCCTGCTCAGCAGAAGCCAGGTTTCTGCAGACCAACTAAGTTATGTGCCCAGTGTACAAGCCTCTCAGTAACCTCTGTCTTCAATCCGTGAGCCATCACTTTCTTTAACTTTGATACTAACTTCTTGGTAGTATATCGTAGCCTCATCAAGTGAAACCATATGGCTATTCCGGTTAAAGATTGAGACTAGGCAATCACAGACTGGATCTATGTCCGCCGATAAATATCAACACTTTGACACTATAGTCTCTTTCTATAACACAACCAGGAATACTGCCGATCCTTCGCCCTTCATAACTTTTGGTCGACTCCCTCAACTTGTTTACCTCAACTGGTTTTAATTCGGGGCTTGAGTGACGTCACCAAAAAGTCTAGACGCTAATCAGTCCAGAATCTGGTTTTCTCCCCTGTTTTAGACTGTCTGGAATCAATCCGCTGTCTAGTTTGCTTTCATCTGGGAATTCTTTGTCTCGTACAACAAAGGTCCTGTCTGCCGGTGAACCAGGGGATTTTTCCCCACATTACAGAATCCATCCGACGTCTGTCCAGACATTCCGTCTACAACTTCAAAAGCTGACTACCGCCTTGCAGACGGCTGGCGCTATTCTCCCGTCTCGAGCAACAACTTGTTAAGAAAATGCCGACTGTGTGTAGACATTTGACGCGACTTATTTTGTTCCTCAGTCCCCTACTCATCAAAGGGTTGCCTGTTTTTGTAGATGGATGTCGGGTCTTTTTGTCATCAATCGAAACTATCAAGTTTTTTCCGTGACAGGGGGAAATGACATTCCGACATATGGTGAAAGAGGTGCATGGACCAAACAAAAGTTGAAAACCACTGTATTAGCAGTATGAAAACGAAAACGGTTAATTTTTGCGCGTAGATGCTTTAATCAGTATTGGTGGGTCAGTTGTGTGGAAGACAAAACAATGCAAGTCTATCAAAAGATGCCAATTAACATTGGGCACAAGTGAACACTATTACAATGATCTGTGTGTGGGTGGGGGGGGGGGGGGGGTTCCGTGGAGAAGGTTGTTAAGCCGACTTTATCGCGCTCCAATGGTTGTGGGTTCGATTTCGGACTTCGTCATTTGTTTCGCGAGTGCAGTGTTCTTCGAGGCTCCTAGGGGTCGTCGCTGAAAGTACAAAGTTCGTGCTCGATGTAATGCTTTCTGCAGGCTGTCTTGCGAAAAGAGACGGAGCTATATGGGGTAAAACCCGGTACAATGAAGTACCCTCGCCTTTTACCCCCCTCCATCCCCCTGTTAAATCTTTAAACAAGGATCTGTGGCATAACAATGATATCAGATTCGCAATGACACAGGCAGGGATACCCAGAATTTCCAAGGGTAAAGTACACACTGATAAAGAAGGATAAGGAAAGGAAAGAAAAGTGGAAGAAGAATATGAGAAGATGAGAACACATATATGATAATAACAAGGGCACAGCTGAACATTAGTCACGTAACTATTTGTACAGCCCAATCAGAGATGTGGAACTTCCATGTTACGACAAGATAGATCCACAGAGACGGTTCCAATCTAATGCTGCCATAAAGCCAATGTTATCGAAGCAATACGAGGTAATCTACAAGATTAGTCTAGATGTTCTTCTTCTTTCGCTCTCAAACAATCACACACATTTCTCTGATAAAGTTTCACTCTCTGTCGCAATACTGCTTTGACTCGGTTGTACAGGAGAAGCCCATGTCGTCAGTTCGTCCCTATATTGGAGCAGAGTGCCATGACGGATCTGTCCTATTAAAAAAGTCGCTTAAAAGTCGACAGGGTCGACTTCATCGCACCGGGTTTTATCCCATATGGCTCGGTCTCGTTCCGCAGCGCGGAAAGCGTCACACAAAGCACGAACTCCGTAGCTTTTTAGCGACGACCCACAG
Organism: Cepaea hortensis; assembly: GCA_963921405.1. Lineage (NCBI taxonomy): Eukaryota > Metazoa > Mollusca > Gastropoda > Stylommatophora > Helicidae > Cepaea > Cepaea hortensis. The sequence continues at coordinate 114,290 of CAWUFQ010000322.1, read as the reverse complement.
GAGTCTCCGAAACATTTAACTCGTAAACCGAAGGGTGCGGTCCGGAATCGAACCCACAACCTTCGGATCACAAGTCAAACAGCTTGACCACTTCGCCACAGAGACTCCCTGTGCTATCTGTCCTATTGCTTGTTTGCTCTTCCAATTGGACACGTATATAATACATGGACATATCAATTTCTGGGAAATCTGTGAGGCCATTAAAATGACATTACGAACAATTCACAGGTAATGATCGGCACTCATAAGGATGATAGCTAAAAAGATAGAAATTAGTAGGAATGTATAAACGGGATACATGTTCATGGTATTGGTCGATTAGAATACACGGTTCTAGCACTATATCTTTAAGACCAATTGACATTCAGCGGGTGGTGTGGTCAATATCACACCGCGCCGCATTTACTTCCCGGAAAATTTCATAGTACCCATTTTATGTTGGGTCAATCAATAAAAAGCTTTTCGCCTGGAAGGAGATTCGAACAAATGGCAACCGGGACAGGAAGCATTAGTGCTAATCACTGCGACACCTCGAAATCGAGGATATGTACACACACATATATATATATATATATATATATATATATATATCCATCCATCCATCATGTGCCATGCCGGTAAGCGTGGGCGGTCATGTTCTGCTATCTCACTCGATCACCATAGTCGTGGATCAGCTCTGTGTACCTGTCTCGACCATGCCACGTGGCCAAGCCATCCAGGTATTTTTTTCTAGGTCTTCCCCTTGATCTCTTCCCTTCGATCTTGCCAATTGTCACCAAGTTCTCCAATTTATTTCTTCTCATAACATGCCCAAAAAATTTTGACTGTATGTATATATATATATATATATATATATATATATATATATATATATATATATATATATATATATATATATATATATATATATATATATATATACTAGCTGACCCGGCCCGGCTTCGCCCAGACTCTGGTGGGTAGCATCTCATTTAATTCATATAAGTAGTCATATAAGCTCCCGTTCCCGTTCCCGACTATCTATCTGTCTGTCTGTATGTCTATCTGTCTGTCTGTCTGTCTGTCTGACCCGGCCCGGCTTCGCCCAGACCCTGATGGGGAGCATCTCATTTAATTCATATAAGTAGTCATATAAGTTCCCGATCCCGACTATCTGTCTGTCTGTCTGTCTGTCTGTCTGTCTGTCTGTCTGTCTGTCTGTCTGTCTGTCTGTCTGTCTGTCTGTCTGTCTGACCCGGCCCGGCTTCGCCCAGCCCCTGGTTGGGAACATTTCATTTAATTCATATAAGTAGTCATATAAGCTCCCGTTCCCGACTATCTACTGTCTGTCTGTCTGTCTCTCTGTCTATTATTAGAAAGAGCACTTGAAAGATCTTTACATCTTCCCCCAACAATTAACTTGGGTAAATGGAGCGTCTTATTTAATTCATATTCGGCCCCTGCTCCCGTTCCCGTTCCCAAAAAAGACGACCCGGCCCGGCTTCGCCCAGGCCCTGGTGGGGAGCATATAATTTAATTCATATTCGGCGGAGGGAGGAGGAGGAGGGAGCAGGAGGGAGGAGGAGGAGACAGGAGGAGGAGGGAGGAGTAGGAGGAGGGATTAGGAGGAGGAGGAGGAGGTAGGAGGAGGGAGGAGGAGGAAGAGGGAGGAGGAGGGATTAGGAGGAGGGAGGAGGAGAGAGGAGGAGGAGGGAGGAGGAGGGAGAAGGAGGAAGGAGGAGGAGGGAGGAGGAGGAAGAGTGAGGAGGAGGGAGGAGGTAGGAGGAGGGAGGAAGAGGGGAGAGGAGGAGGAAGAGGGAGGAGGAGGAGGGAGAAGGAGGGAGGAGGAGGAGGAGGGAGGAGGAGGAGGGAGGAGGAGGGAGGAGGAGGAAGGAGGAGGGGAGGGGAGGATGAGGAGGAGGGGGGAGGAGGCGGAGGGAGAAGGAGGAAGGAGGAGAGAGGAGGAGGAGGGAGGAAGCGGAGGGAGAAGGAGGAAGGAGGAGGAGGGAGGAGGAAGAGTGAGAAGGAGGAGGGAGAGGGAGGAAGGAGGAGGGGAGGAGGAAGGAGAATGAGGAGGGGGAGGAGGGAAAGGGAGGAGGAAGAGGAGGAGGAGGGAGGAGGAGGAGGGAGTAGGAGGAAGGTGGAGGGAGGAGGAGGTGAAGGGAGGCAGGAGGAGGAAGGAGGAAGAGGAGGGAGGCAGGAGAGAGGAGGCGGAGGAAGGAGGAGGGAGGAGGAGGAGGGAGGAGGCGGAGGGAGAAAGAAGAGAGAAGGAGGAGGGAGAGGGAGGAAGGATTAGGGAGGAGAAGGAGGGAGGGGGAGGAAGGAGGAGGGAGAATGAGGATGGGGAGGAGGGAAAGGGAGGAGGAGGAGGGAGGAGGAGGAGGAAGGAGGTGGAGGGAGGGAGGAGGAGGGAGGATTTGGAGGGAGGAGGATGGAGGAGGAAGAGGGAGAAGGAGGGAGAAGGGGGAGGAGGAAGAGGGAGGAGGAGGAGGGAGAAGGAGGGAGGAGGACGGGGTAGGAGAAGGGAGAGACAGAAGGAGGAGGGAAGAGGAGGGAGGAGGAGGAGAGAGGAAGAGGAGGGAGGATGCGGAGGAAGGAGGAGGAGGGAGGAGGAGGGAGGAGGAAGAGTGAGAAGGAGGAGGGAGAGAGAGGAAGGAGGAGGGAGGAGGAGGAGAGAGAGGGAGGAAGGAGGAGGGAGAGTGAGGATGGGAGGAGGGGAAGGGAGGAGGAAGAGGAGGAGGGAGGAGGGAGGATTAAGAGAGAGGAGGGAGGAGGTGGAGAGAGGAAGGAGGAGGAGGGAGGAGGTGGAGGGAGGAGGATGGAGGAGGAAGAGGGGGAAGGAGTGAGAAGGAGAAAGAGGGAGGAGGAGGGAGGAGAAAGAGGGAGGAGGAGGGAGAAGGAGGTAGGAGGAGGGGGGAGGAGAATGAGAGGGAGGAGGAGGAGGGAAGAGGAGGGAGGGGGAGGAGAGAGGAGGAGGGATGATGCGTAGGAAGGAGGAGGAGGGAGGAGGAAGAGGGAGAAGGAGGAGGGAGAGGGAGGAGGAGGAGGAGGAGGGAGGAGAAAGGAGGTAGGAGGAGGAGGGAGGAGGAGGGAGAAGGAGGAGAGAGGAGGAGGAGGGAGGAGGAAGGAGGAGGAGGGAGGAGGAAGAGGGAGAGGGAGGAGGGAGAGGAAGGAGGAGGGAGAAAGGGGAGGAGAGTGGAGGGAGGAGGTAGAGGGAGGAGGAGGAGGGAGGATGGAGGAGGTAGAGGGAGTAGGAGGAGGGAGGAGGAGGAGGGAGGAGGAGGAGGGAGGAGGAGAAGGGAGGAGGAGGATGGAGGAGGAAGAGGGAGAAGGAGAGGGAGGAGGAGAAAGAGGGAGGAGGAGGGAGGAGAAGGAGGGAGGAGGAGGGAGAAGGAGAGAGGAGGAGGAAGGAGGAGGAGGAGGGAGGAGGGGAGAGGGAGGAGAAGGAGGGAAGAGGAGGGAGGAGGTAGAGGGAGGAGGAGGTAGAGGGAGGAGGTGTAGGAGGGAGGAGGAGAAGGGAGTGGGATGGAGGAGGAATAGGGAGAAAAAGGGAGAAGGAGGAGGAGGAAGAGGGAGGAGGAGGGAGGAGGAGAGGGAGAAGGAGGCAGGAGGAGGAGGAGGGAGAGGGAGGAGGAGGGAAGAGGAGGGATGAGGAGGAGGGAGGAGGAGGAGGGAGGAGGCGTAGGGAGAAGGAGGAAGGAGGAGGAGGGAGGAGGAAGAGGGAGAAGGAGGAGGGAGAGGGAGGAGGGAGGATGAGGAGGGGTAGGAGGGAGAGGGAGGAGGAAGAGGAGGAGGGAGGAGGAGGAGAGAGGAGGAGGAGGGTGGAGGGACGAGGTAGAGGGAGGAGGAGTAGAGAGGAGGAGGAGGGAGTTCGCCATTCCGAATTCATACTTGTCTAGGTTCTGTGATTTCGGTCCTTCCATTGATTGTTCTTCACTTCTACATGACTAGATAACTTCCTTACACATAAAAAGATGAATTGTTATTGGCATTGCTGTATGACGATTCTGTGTAGTCACTTCATTTTCTTCGCTTTTCCAAGCGTTGTGGTTCAGGGATTCTTTCATCATCATCATCATATATTTACGTAATATTTAGGGAGGGGGAGGAGGGAGGAGGAGAAAAAAAAAACTATGACAGTTGGCAGCGCGGGAATGAGAGGAAGACGTGTCGAAAATTTCATCTCAATCGGATGGACCGTTCGCGAACGCATAAAGGACAGACATATAGACAGACATACAGACGGAGATTGCCTTATATATATATATATATATATATATATATATATATATATATATATATATATATATATATATATATATATATATATATATATATATATATATATATATATATATATAATTGAAAGCTATAAGCATATTGAGATTCGAATCTACCCCCTTCAGATGGTTACAACCACAATAAAGGAACAAGTGTACTTTGGCGTACGACTAAGTAGACACCGTAAAAAGATGTTATCATAAACCAGGTGAATTAGCCATCTGAACCAACAAATGTGGAATATGGACATAATTCGTTCATATACCTACATCTTGAATTTAATTGCGTGAACGCGTCGTGTGTTTGGTTTATTGTGAATCGTGTGTTACAATAGTGCCATTACCACGTGGACTGTTGCTGAGCTCTCTCTCTCTCTCTCTTCCCCCCCCCCCCGGTCCCCTCCCCCCATCTAAGCTCACAAGCCAGCGTTGTCTGAAAGACTGGTACTGGAACTTGACATATAAGGAGTAGCTTATCAGGATGTCACGAGATCACGATTCAGTACATCATTTAATATCATTAGGCCTGTGGTTGTAACGTTTCCTTATCTGGATTTCGGTACTTCATTGACAAGAGACCCCAACCCAGTGCCCAGTGGGATGGTCTACGTTTGAAGGTGCACGTAGGGAGGGTGATCTAGGGGTGGAACATGCACTTCTAGTTGATTGCCTTCGCGGGAAGTACAGGGCAATAACGTGGTTTTAGCCATCCCCAACAAAAGGTAAATTGTCGACGATGAGGGGAAGCTAAGACAGTCCGCCAAACTTATACGAGAGATCGACGTGGTTATTTATGATAAATCTCAGAAGACGAAGAAGAAGAAGGAGAAAAAGAAGGAGGAGAAGAAGAAGAAGAAGAAGAAGAAGAAGAAGAAGAAGAAGAAGAAGAAGAAGGAGAAGAAGAAGAAAGAGCAGCAGCAATAGTTGTAGTGGTATATTATTATTATTATTATTATTATTATTATTATTATTATTATTATTATTATTATTATTATTATTATTATTATTATTATTAACATTATTATTATTATTATCATCATTATTATTAATATCGAAAACAGCTGCGACGATTTAGATGATTTGAGGCGTTGATCGTTCTATAAGTAATGGCAAATTAATGAACGTAAAACTACACAGTAAATCACAGTAATTAAATTAAAAGTAGGGGATGATTGCAACGTCCTGTAAAGTATATGCATGACACTAGTAAATTTATTCCTGCAGCGAGATATTGTCTTTTGGAAGCGACAGATTAAAGACCAGGTGTGTTCACAGCTAAACATTTCGCCTTTACCCAATATGTCAAGCAAGTGCAGCGCTAGCGTAGTGGCTAGACACCAGCCTGCCGGCCGGAAGGTCAAGGGTTCCATGCACATTGGGGCGAAAAGCAGTGTTAAATAATTGATCTGGGCTCCCAGGTCAACACAGCCTGAAAAGGACGCCAGGAAAAGTCTTGGGAAGTAAAGGTGGCCGGCATGATTCAGCCCTCATCATCTACTGTGTACTGATTGGTTAATAACAACATGGGTCAAGCACCGCATGTCCAATGCGCCTTGAAGCGTTTAAATGGGTCCTTTACTACTTCACTTTACTATACGTTGCATTTTTAATGACTGCAGGTTTTAAAAACAAAAATTGCCGTTCCAAGTTTTGTATTTACCTACTATGGAGTTCATACAACACAATGCAACATAATAGGTAAATACAAAACGTGGAACGGCAATATTTTCAAAAACTGCACAGACATTAAAAATGGTAGTAACCTGGTAGTATGTCCCTTATTTCTTGCTTATATCTTCTGTGAGTGCTCATCAACACCCTTTAATGTATTCGTCGTTTTATTAATGATCTTCATATAATGATTTCTTGAGTTAAAAACCAACTAACAAGCTGGAAGGTTTACCTTCGCAAAGATGAAACTCTGAAGGTGAGAGAACGCCCCCGAAGAGAACATCGGATCGTTCACCTTAAACCACCCTTGGTTAGTGAGACCACGAGTTCAAGATTCCAAGTTTATGATCCTCTCAGTTCCGTTTAGGATCATATCGTCCCTTAAAAAACGTGCGTTATGTTCATTAATGCACTGATTTACCATCTGTTCATGGGAATTACTGGTGTTCTATAGCAGTTGCAGCGCTGGCGATAAATGCTTTCACAGGAACCATCAAACATTCGTGCAGAGATCGCGTCTGTAGGTATGTGAAAGCTTCGCTGTTTTCAATTTTCGCCATGTTACATTTACATCAGCAAACAGTTGTTATTTAGTAGAATGCAGTATGAACCGTGCAGTACAACGTCTAGTGAATAAGAACAAAGATGAATTGTCACACTTCACAAGAGAAAATCGTTATTATCATGTGTGAGTAAAAGGGCTGGCGTTTTTCTCGGTCGGGAATTGTCGATGTGTGGCGCGTCCTGTAAAACATGCATGCCTCATTATCTCCCCTCGCTTTCAGACCTTGGCGGGGTAATGAAGTGCTATTTGGCTCACTTAAAAAATCCCTCGCGGTTGTCAAGCAATCAACAGTGAGGGAACATACAAATCTATACATTCTCTGTTGAAATCCTCCTCATTTTATTTAAGACATTGCTGGATAGAAAAATGAACTTCAAGTTTTATTTTGTAACTTCTATGTGTTTTATAACCCACATCAGCAAAACACTCAAAGAAATACTTGTGAATCTCAATAGGCAGGGCTAATAGAGCAGCTAAAATTGTGAATCCTGTAATAATTGTGATGTATAGCAAATACTGAATGTAAAAATTGCCTAGTAAATCACAAACAGCCAAAAATACTGGGGTTGATTGCCACTCCCGTAAAGACCTGCAGCTAACATTTTATTTTTAACCGCGTGATATCATCAAAACAAGCGAATGAACAGATAAACAGGTAATAAAATGCCGTGTTCGTAACTCCGAGACATTAGATAAGAATTACAAGCAAGATTAGAAGTTTCTCTGATGCACTGAAACGGCTATGAAGATATGTTGCCAATGGCTTGAGCGCGGTGGGACAAGGGTTGGATCAAGCGCTCGCCGCTACGAGACGGAAAGACTGGCCATCTATTTCTCATGCACTCAGCCTATAAAAATGTGATGGTGCTAACATATTACATACCGACAGTAGGTTCCTGGTAGGTTACTTGTTTTGTTTTGTTGTTTTAATTGAAAACTATGCGCAGCGTCGCAGAGGGAAAAAAAATGAACTTACAGTGAAAGAATATTAGCAACGTGTCACTCAGGAATATACATATACAGTGAAATAAGAACACACTTCGCCACGGAGTTAAGATATCTATGGTTGTATCGGGAAAAGACCCAATCGAGAAACGAAAGCTATGGTTGTATTTACACAAGGTGGCTTTATGAAAACAAAAACGTTATTGTTATATATCGAAATAAGACGTAACTAAGGAAAGATAGCTATGACTATATATTGAAACCAGGTGTAATTAAAATACAACAATAATTATATAATAAAATTATGCGTCGCCGAGGAAAGACAACTATGCTTATATATTGAAATTAGGCATCGATGAGAAAAGACAGCTATGATTATATATTGAAACAAGATGTCAATAAGGAAAGACGGCTAAGTTACAATATACACTTCTTGTTTGAACATATAATCCTGTATGCATAATATATGCATGCATAAAAGCATTCATAAACAGACATACACACATATGTGTATTTATGTATCAATATGTGTGTTTGCACAACATACACGCAGACACGCACACAGACGCATAGATACATACAGGCATACATACATACATACATACATACACACACACCCACCCACCAACACAAGCACCCACCCTCAATCAACTGTCCTTAAGCCGTCCTCTCCATGTCATTCATCTCTATCTCTCACTCTCTTCATCGTGTGATTTTAGGCCTCCACGTTTTCATACAAAATATTATGCATAGTATACCTGTGCTGGCTGTTGGTTTGTCGAGACTCCAGTCTGTTCCACTTTCTACATGGGGTAGTGAGGAGTATTTTGTGTGATATTCACTGGCACAGGAACGGAGAATAATGGGGATGACTCGTTGCCGTGAAGTTGGAACCGTGACTAACTAACGATTTATTTCGTGCGCAGAAACATCAGACAGACATGTCACGGTCACGTGGTGGCTATACACTCGCCTGCCACCCCACTGGTCAGGGACTCGAAACGCATTGAGTTGGATTCGACATTGTTAACATTGACCTAGACATTCAGGTCGACCCAGTCTAAAATTGGTACCAGGAAATGTAGCGACGTAAAGGCAGCACTGACCACATCAGCCACCAGAGCCGATTGCTTGATACAAATATGAGTCTAGCAACATATGTCCAATGCGCCTTACAGTTTGCAAAAGAGCCTGTAATTTTACTTGAATCTATTTCGTTTGCCTTGCGGATTCCAGACAAAGTGCTTTCTGTTGTTCCATTCTAGGGTGTCTCAAAGTGTGTTCTAATCAGCACCAGAGTGTTTCTCTAACGTCATGAATCTATGGTATTTGTTTAGTTTTCTCCGTGAGCTCCGCATTAGTGATTCTTTAATACCATTTTATTCCTTCTATTCTTCGCAATTAATGATTGTTTTTAGTTGATTAGTAATTGTTCTAGTTGTCACATAAATAAACTTGAGATTCGATCGATGACAACCAGACCCGACAGTAATCTGTAAAAACAAGTAATCCTTTGATGTACAGACTGAGAAGAATACGTCGTTAAAACTGTTTACATAGGATCGGCATTTCTAACGGGGAAGCCAAACACGTCGCGTCAGAATGTCTACATCTGGTCGGCGAATCTGTATGATGTGGATTGTTCGGAACAAATACGTCACGTTACAATGTCTACACCGGTCGGCATTTTGTTAAAAAAATTGTTGCTCGAGACGAACAACGGCGCCATTTGTCTGCCACGGCGGTAGTGGGCTTTGAAGTGATAGACGGAGAGTCTGGAAAACAGGCGGGATGGATCCTCTGATGTGGGGAATTCTCTGGTTCCCGGACGGACTGGAATTTCCCCAAATGAAAGCAAATTTGACTGCGGGTTGACTCCAGTTAGTCTAGAACAGGAGGAGGAACCAGACTCTGGACTGGTAAGCGTCTGGACATTTTGGTGACGTCACTCACAGCCCAATATAAAAAGCGTTGCAGTAAACAAGAGGAGTGAGTTGACCAGATTCCTGAAGTTGGAAAGAGCGATGCAGTATTCCGAGTTGTGTTACATAAAAGAAACTAGGGGTGTCAAAGTGTTGATAGTTATCGGCGGACATAGATCCAGTCTGTGATCGCCTAGATTCGATTAGCAACCGGGATAGGCATATGGTAGGCTATTAATCATATCTAACTTAGAGTATGATTAGGAATAGAGTACAGTATGTGCGGTAATATAATGTATCATAGTGCGGTAATATAATGTATCATAGTGCGGTGATATAATGTATTATAGGTGTGATGATATAATGTTTTATGATTAGTGATAGAATGTTCTATAAGTGCGGTGTTAGAAAGTATCATCTGAGCGTCGGCACTAGTATTCTATTGTGTGGCTTCAACTAGCTTGTGTGATATATCATTTTACTCAGGGAGTTGAGGACAATGTAGTGGAATAATAATTAGAGAGATTAAGAATGGTTGAGAGGGAGGAGAGGAATGTGAAATCGTAGGATCTTCCAGTAGGGCATCTGCTGGGTTTCTACCCGTTCCTTTATTCTATCCTGGTGTTGCCATGTCTCAGATCATATGATGAGTTATTTGGCCGTATGACAGAGATTGGATCTCTGTTATAGATCTGAGTGCTGCTATTGGCCTACACTCACCTAATTCCGGCCAGGATTGAGTTGCCCTCACCATGGTATTCTCTATTCTACAGGTTCAATTTACAGGTCACGTATGTGTGGTATGATTTTGACCAGTGAAGCTAACACATTTTAGAAGATGATGGATCAGAATTTGAAGACAGAAGTTGCTGAGAGGCCGCTACATTGGGCTTATACCCAAGTTGGTTTGCGGGAACCTGACTTCTGCTGAGCAGGATATGCTGATGATACTTATGTTTTAGCAAGTGATAGGTGTATCACTGAACAGTCAGAACATTATATATATTCTACATATACAACACTGCTACCAGAAACAGTCATATAAATATTATACTGATACCTGGAACATTCATACTGTGTTGTTAATATGGGGAATCTTTAAAACCAGTGACACTAGATCAAGTAAGATTTCCTTAGTAACAGTGACAATAGTGTTAGAATTTTCTAATTAACATTCGGTTAAATAACAGAGGAAATTCATAGTGTAAAACAGATTGAAGACTCTCATTAGACAGTGTTTGTCATGGGTGTCCAAGCATCCTAGTGGTTCAAGAGACAACGGAGGAAGTCTTCACGTGACCGGAGGAGCATCACCTTGGTGAGGTTGCTTGTCTGGACTGAATGGTGCTAGTGTGTTCTCAGCACAGTGATGTGAATGACTATACTCCTGAACACTGATCTGAGTCTACAGACACTTTAGAATATACGTCACACATTCTACACTTTATATATACACACACACACTTCTCCTACATATACTCTTTGCTTTAATAAATTTCTTGTTTTTATTTGTTGAAGCATGAGTTGTCAAGTATGTTATGTTGGGGAAGAATGAGAGGGGGCATGATCCAGGGGTGAGTAAGAGTGAGAAGAAGGTGTCTTCAGATTGAGGGAGTGTTGTGGACGGAGTCTGCTGGAAATCTCCAGGATAGTGATATTGAATTAAAAGAAATGTGGGTGTTGATTCCCCTCACTCCAGGGACGACACTAAAGTGGTAAAGAAGAGCACACAACTACTACATTCATTCTTTACACACACGACATTTATTTGGGGATCGTAAACATGATCTTTGGACAGCGGGATCTTTCGTACAAGGGATCTTTAGACAACGGGATCTTTCATAAACGGGGTCTTTTAACACGGGATCTTTTGACACGGGATCTTTAGTTAGAGGATGGAGATATCCTATTAGTGAGAATCCAGCTAAAGTGAGTGTTGATAGGGGTTAGGACTTATCTTACCTGTTCACACTTCACACGTCTGCATAGGTCTGTGGTCCTGATTCTACTCTTGTCACTGAGTGATTGTGTTGTGTTGTGTGGTGTGTTATAAAATATATAGATTAATTGTATTTGATCATTATCTATATATTTGTTCAGAGATAATCTATACTCTATCTGTTGAGTTACCTCTCTGAAAAATGGCCACTCCTAAACTGACTACGGCAGAACTAAGGGCAAAGGGGGAAGAAATGAGATTGTCGGGTTCTGCCCTAACAGATTACGTACAGGAGGTGGAGAGGGAGTATCGTCAAGCAGAAAGGGAAGATCGAAAGGCTGAGTTGGAATTGAGAAGGATGGAGTTAGAGCAAGCAGCTAAGAAACTGGAAGCAGAACAAGCTGCTTGGCAATTTGAAGCTGAGAAAACTGCTAAGAAATTGGAAGCAGAACAAGCTGCTAAGAAATGGGAAGCAGAGCAGGCCATGAGAAAGCTGGAAATTGAAGCTGAGCAGGCAGCTAAAAAACTGGAAGCTGAGCAGGCAGCTAAAAAACTGGAAGCAGAGCAAGCTGCTAAGAAACTTGAGGTTGAGCAAGCTGCTAAGCAACGGTAAGCTGAACAAGAAGCTCAGAAAAGGGAGCACGAGTACCGGATGCGGGAACTTGAGCTCAAGAGGCAATCTAGTGGGGAAACTGAGGGAGCAGTGGGAGGTTCCTCTCTCTCTGGCTCAACACCAGTAGGTGGACATAGCTACCATGCTATGAAGTTCCCTCTAGCGATCTACGAGGAGGACAAAGAGAAGATTGACCAGTACCTTCAACGCTTCGAGGCTATGTCGGTTGCAATGGGTCTGGAGGGTGACAAATGGAATCTCAAGCTATCCCAGGGTTTACGCGGGAACGGTTACGAGGTTTATTCTCGCCTACCACCAGGACATGAGAACAATTATGACGAGTTGAAGACGGCTCTGCTGAAACGATTCGAAGTTACGTCACATACCTACCGGAAAAAATTTCGAGGAGCGAAACAAGAACCGGGGGAATTGTTCGTCGCCTATAGTCTGCGTCTGAAAGCCTATCTCCATAAGTGGATGGATTTGGCTGGGTTCACGCATGACTATGAGAGTCTGGAAGAGCTCATGGTAGTCGACCAGATGCGGAAGCAAATGTCGAAACCTCTCAGGACATTCTTGAGAGAACAAGGGGCGGAACGAATCGACATGGTGACGAAATTGGCAGAACGGTTCGTCGAGGTCCATGGGGAGGCAGCTGAAAACCTTTATACCAACACCAAAAGTCAGGAAAAACATAACCTGAAGAAAGTCAAGAGCACAGGAACTAAGAAGGTGGAACCATATGTCAAAACTTCAGAGGAGAGTTTGGAGAAGACGAAGGGGGAAAGCAAGAGCACTTCGAGCTCTACACACAAACGGCCATGGTCGGAAAAGTGGTGTGCGATTTGTAAGTCACCTTCTCACAATACGAAGGATTGCAAATCAAAGGCTAAGAACCCTCACTTTGCGGCATGTCAAGTGACTTCAAAGCAGGTGGACACTGACAATGCCAAGGTCGACAAGGAAGCTCACCAGCAGGAGAGCTCAATAAAGTCCGGCACTAGAAAATCTAGGACAGGGAAATGGTGCAAAAACTGCAGGTCGAATACGCACAATGCTATTGACTGCAGGGGAAAGTCAGGAGACCCTCAATTCATCGTGTGCCCCGGGAAACCTAAGGTGGAGCCCACCGAACAGGTCGAGGCCGAGAGAGAGACTCCAGACCAGGAAAAACCACCTGTAGTGGAATTGGTAGAGGTTAACGGTCGTCAAGTGGAGTGTTTATACGACACAGGACTGGACGGGGAGGCCGTGATTTCTGCGGATCTGGTACATCCAGAACAATTCACAGGTGAAACCATGGAGATACAGCCGGCACAGAAGAGTGCTGTAGCCATGAAATAGCCCATTGCCAGAGTGGAGATTCGGTCAAGATATGTCACCGGCACCATCAAGGCCGCGGTGTTGACCGATCCCATTTTCCCCGTAATCCTCGGTTGCCGGTATGTCTTTCTGGGTATGCCCAGGGAGCCAATCCATATGGGAGCAATTCAGACTCGCTCTCAGACGAGAACGGATGAGGCAGAAGCAAATGTGACTAACCCACTGCCAGGGGAGTTGCGAACTGCCCAGAGTGAGGATGCTACTCTACGTCCTTGCTACAAAAAGCTGCAGAAAAGTGCTGATCCACCCAAAAGGGGGCAGTACTATATGAAGAATAGGATACTCTACAGGAGAGCCGGAAGGGGAGACAACCTACACGGTCATTTGGTGGTCCCAAAGGCACACCGTTCCCAGATTCTTCAAATGGGGCATACCATCTCATTCAGTGGGCATATGGGTATTGCCGCCACGATGCAGCGAATTTCCTGCCATTACTATTGGCCGGGAATGACAGGTGATGTGCGTCGGTATGTGAAGTCATGCCCTGAGTGCCAGAGGGTGGCACCGAAACACTGGACAGCGCCGGTGGTCTTGGGTGAAATGCCCATCATGAACTCTCCTTTCGAGAGGGTAGCCATCGATATTGTGGGTCCACTTCCTAGGACTAGGAAGAGGAACATGTACATACTCACCATGGTGGATTGCTGTACAATGTGGGGTGAAGCCATACCGTTGACCACGATTGACTCGAAACGAGTGGCGGACGCACTAATGGAGGCCTTTACAAGATTAGGCTTTCCTGATCAAATACTGACGGACAATGGGTCCCAGTTTTGGGGAAAACTTATGGAGGAGGTATTTAGGGTGTTCCACTCTAACCATATCCATACCAGCCCTTACCACCCTCAAGCCAATGGACAAGTAGAGCGTTTCAACGGCACGTTGATGACAATGCTCAGGAGACTGGCGCAGGAAAACCTGATAGGTGGGATGAATATATCCCAGCAGCACTTTTTGCCTATCGGGAAGTTCCTCATGGCTCAACAGGACTACCACCCGCTACGTTGCTGTTTGGTCGTCCAATCAAAGGACCGTTGGAAGCCATGTTGAGGAGTTGGACTGAAGAGGGGACGTCAGAAGAAGTGATCTCTTCTTACAAATATGTGGAGGAACTGAAAGAAAAACTTCACAAGGGATGGACTCTGGCAAATCAAAACTTGAAAAAGGCCAGAAAAATACATGCGGCTTACTACAACCGTAGGTCTAACGACAGATCTCTAGAGGTGGGAAACAAAGTATTGTTGCTACTCCCAACGGCAAACAACAAACTGGAGATAGGTTGGCAAGGACCATTTCCCGTGGAGAGGGTGATATCCAGAACCAACTATCTGATCCGGATCCGGGGAAAATCGAAGATTTTCCATATCAATCTCTTGCGGAAATACGAAGAGAGACCCGGAGAAAAAGCAGCTCACCTCATGGCAATGGCAGTTGCAGTGGAGACAGAAGTGGGAACCAGCGAGGGCAGGGAATATCCCCTGGTACACCATGAAACCTACAAGGATGTGCAGGTGAACCCTGATCTGACTTCCAAGGAGAGGGAAAAGATAACCCAGGTTCTCAAGTCTCATAGGGAGATACTGAAAGATAAACCAGGACGAACGAGGTTGGTGGAGTTCGAGATGACTTTGACCACCCAAGAGCCTGTTCGCCAAAAGGTTTACCCAGTGCCATTCTCTAAAGAAAAGGCCCTGGAGGAGGAATTACAGAAACTATTGGAGGATGACGTGATTGCACCATCCACATCCCCATACAATGCGGGGGTGGTTCTGTTACGAAAACAAAGTGGAGAACACCGGTTGTGTATAGACTACCGACTGCTGAACAGTCATACACAATTTCAGGTGGAACCTTTGCCGAATCCAACTCAGTTATTCGCGAGGCTCCATAAGGCAAGGTATTTCTCAAAGGTGGATCTGAGTCGAGGGTATTATCAGATTCCAGTCAAACCAGAGATTCGACCACTGCTGGCTTTCAGTACCCCCAGTGGACATTACGAATTCAAGGTCACGCCCTTTGGACTCAGTAATGCACCTAGTGTGTTTACTCGCATGATGAGGACTTTACTTGATCCTTTACAGGATCCGTCCATCATCTCATTCATGGATGATATTCTGATTTCCAGTGACAGTTTGGATGACCATTTACAATCCTTGAAACGAGTTTTCAATAGGCTCAAGGTAGCAGGGCTTACTGCTCGCCCAACCAAGTGTATGATTGGTTACCAGACTCTGGAATTTCTAGGTCACACCATAACTCCAGGACACATTGTCCCAGAGGAAAAGAACCTGGAGAAAATCAGATGTGCTCCAAGGCCAAAAACGAAGAAGGATGTGCGATCTTTTCTCTCGTTGTGTGGATTCTACCACAAATTTATCCCACATTTTACTGAACTGGGAGCTCCATTAACGGAAACCTTGAAAAAGGGATTCCCGGACCAAATCGTTTGGACACCAGAATGTGAGAGTGCCTACAGTCAGTTGAAGGAGGCCTTGGTCAGCAAACCAGTGTTACAGCTCCCGGACCTTTCCAAACCATTTGTGTTGAGAACGGATGCAAGTGGGATTGGGATTGGGGCAGCTTTGTTACAGGAAGGAAAAGATGATGCGTCGGTTTTGAAACCAGTGGCATATGCAAGGAAGAAACTTTTCCCGGCTGAGAAGAATTATTCGACCGTCGAGAGAGAGTGTTTATCTCTCGTATGGGCCGTGCAAAAATTCCAGCCATATTTGTATGGAGTTCAGTTTCGAGTTCAGTCGGATCATCAACCCTTGATGTTCCTGGCCACTTCTCAGAAGCTCAACGCCCGTTTGATGCGGTGGTCGTTGCTACTTCAGCCATACCACTTTACAGTGGAGTATATACCTGGGAAGGAAAATGTTGGAGCTGATTTCCTGTTGAGACATCCAGTTCCGGAAGATGAGGAATAGATCATCTGGGTCGAACCTCCAAGAAGAAAGAGTTGTTGAGGACTACTCTCTTAGGAGGGGGCCTATGTCACATAAATAAACTTGAGATTCGATCGATGACAACCAGACCCGACAGTAATCTGTAAAAACAAGTAATCCTTTGATGCACAGACTGAGAAGAATACGTCGTTAAAACTGTTTACATAGGATCGGCATTTCTAACGGGGAAGCCAAACACGTCGCGTCAGAATGTCTACATCTGGTCGGCGAATCTGTATGATGTGGATTGTTCGGAACAAATACGTCACGTTACAATGTCTACACCGGTCGGCATTTTGTTAACAAAATTGTTGCTCGAGACGAACAACGGCGTCATTTGTCTGCCACGGCGGTAGTGGGCTTTGAAGTGATAGACGGAGAGTCTGGAAAACAGGCGGGATGGATCCACTGATGTGGGGAATTCTCTGGTTCCCGGACGGACTGGAATTTCCCCAAATGAAAGCAAATTTGACTGCGGGTTGACTCCAGTTAGTCTAGAACAGGAGGAGGAACCAGACTCTGAACTGGTAAGCGTCTGGACTTTTTGGTGACGTCACTCACAGCCCAATATAAAAAGCGTTGCAGTAAACAAGAGGAGTGAGTTGACCAGATTCCTTAAGTTGGAAAGAGCGATGAAGTATTCCGAGTTGTGTTACATAAAAGAAACTAGGGGTGTCAAAGTGTTGATAGTTATCGGCAGACATAGATCCAGTCTGTGATCACCTAGTTTCGATTAGCAACCGGGATAGGCATATGGTAGGCTATTAATCATATCTAACTTAGAGTATGATTAGGAATAGAGTACAGTATGTGCGGTAATATAATGTATCATAGTGCGGTAATATAATGTATCATAGTGCGGTGATATAATGTATTATAGATGTGATGATATAATGTTTTATGATTAGTGATAGAATGTTCTATAAGTGCGGTGCTAGAAAGTATCATCTGAGCGTCGGCACTAGTATTCTATTGTGTGGCTTCAACTAGCTTGTGTGATATATCATTTTACTCAGGGAGTTGAGGACAATGTAGTGGAATAATAATTAGAGAGATTAAGAATGGATGAGAGGGAGGAGAGGAATGTGAAATCGTAGGATCTTCCAGTAGGGCATCTGCTGGGTTTCTACCCGTTCCTTTATTCTATCCTGGTGTTGCCATGTCTCAGATCATATGATGAGTTATTTGGCCGTATGACAGAGATCGGATCTCTGTTATAGATCTGAGTGCTGCTATTGGCCTACACTCACCTAATTCCGGCCAGGATTGAGTTGCCCTCACCATGGTATTCTCTATTCTACAGGTTCAATTTACAGGTCACGTATGTGTGGTATGATTTTGACCAGTGAAGCTAACACATTTTAGAAGATGATGGATCAGAATTTGAAGACAGAAGTTGCTGAGAGGCCGCTACATTGGGCTTATACCCAAGTTGGTTTGCGGGAACCTGACTTCTGCTGAGCAGGATATGCTGATGATACTTATGTTTTAGCAAGTGATAAGTGTATCACTGAACAGTCAGAACATTATATATATTCTACATATACAACACTGCTTCCAGAAACAGTCATATAAATATTATACTGATACCTGGAACATTCATATTGTGTTGTTAATATGGGGAATCTTTAAAACCAGTGACACTAGATCAAGTAAGATTTCCCCAGTAACAGTGACAATAGTGTTAGAATGTTCTAATTAACATTCGGTTAAATAACAGAGGAAATTCATAGTGTAAAACAGATTGAAGACTCTCATTAGACAGTGTTTGTCGTGGGTGTCCAAGCATCCTAGTGGTTCAAGAGACAACGGAGGAAGTCTTCACGTGACCGGAGGAGCATCACCTTGGTGAGGTTGCTTGTCTGGACTGAATGGTGCTAGTGTGTTCTCAGCACATTGATGTGAATGACTATACTCCTGAACACTGATCTGAGTCTACAGACACTTTAGAATATACGTCACACATTCTACACTTTATATACACACTTCTCCTACATATACTCTTTGCTTTAATAAATTTCTTGTTTTTATTTGTTGAAGCAAGAGTTGTCAAGTATGTTATGTTGGGGAAGAATGAGAGGGGGCATGATCCAGGGGTGAGTAAGAGTGAGAAGAAGGTGTCTTCAGATTGAGGGAGTGTTGTGGACGGAGTCTGCTGGATATCTCCAGGATAGTGATATTGAATTAAAAGAAATGTGGGTGTTGATTCCCCTCACTCCAGGGACGACACTAAAGTGGTAAAGAAGAGCACATAACTACTACATTCATTCTTTACACACACGACACTAGTTCATCATGCTTCTGATCAATGCAGCAATACTGATTTAAAGTTAGTGTTAGGCATTCTATTTTATGGAATACAAAAGACAAGAGAAGCTTTCTTAGCAATTGGAAATGTGTGGTTAAGTTAGTTGCAAATCCTTAACAAGTCATCGTAATCAACCACATCATTCTTTTGCTGTTTGTGATTTCTTGGCAAATGTATGTAAAGTAGTTGCTTTATGCAGAAGTAAAACAATAATTAACTGAGCATCAAACATAGAACAACAATTAACTTAGCACCAAACGTAGAACAGTTTAATTTCGTATGACCCCCACAAATTTCCCAGAGCTATGACCCCCCACAAATTTCCCAGAGCTATGACCCCCACAAATTTCCCAGAGCTATCACCCCCACACATTTCCCAGAGCTATGACCCCCACACATTTCCCAGATCTATGACCCCCACAAATTTCCCAGAGCTATGACCCCCACAAATTTCCCAGAGCTATGACCCCCACAAATTTCCCAGAGCTATGACCCCAACAAATTTTCCAGAGCTATGAACGCTAGGCCAGTGCGTTGGTGTGATGGTTAAAACGTTACGCAGACAATGACATGAACACGGTGGGATGAAGGCTCGATGTCAGTTCTCGTCGCTTGCTATGGGTGGGAAAGACAGTCTACCGTTTCACCCAGGTCCACAAAGCTATGATGCTCTTGACACTTTACATGCCCACAATAGGTTCCTGAGTTGTATTTATGAAAGTTCTTGCCTTTTGTACAGTTATTGTATCTGTATTTGTTCCACTTTCTCTGTTACCAAAGTAGGGTTATGAAAACGCCTCTTGAAGTGAGGTTTAACCAAGGGTGATCGGCTTATTATAATTTACTAGGTATATTCTCATTATCTATGTCTTCCCTCCATGAATTTTTAATCCTAATTTTTGTGACTTCCAACCCAAGGCGTTGAGCTTATATTGCATCTGATTTCTTGTGTGGGACAGGAGGGTGATGTCAATAGCGAAGTCCAGATCATCAAGCTCGGGCTTGTCAAAGGTGTCCATTTATATTCCTTTTCTTGCGGTAGTTTTTGATTTCTTAATTCACGCTATCGCCAAGTAGAATAATACAGGCAGAAATATCCCCGTGCTCTTGGGTGTTAGTAGTGGGTAAAGGTGGGATGATAGCGGTGAGGTCTAGGTGGGTTGATTGTAGTGAAGTCTAGGTGGGTTGATTGTAGTGAAGTCTAGGTGGGCTGATTGTAGTGAAGTCTAGGTGGGTTGATTGTAGTTAAGTCTAGGTGGGTTGATTGTAGTGAAGTCTAGGTGGGTTGATTGTAGTGAAGTCTAGGTGGGTTGATTGTAGTGAAGTCTAGGTGGGTTGATTGTAGTGAAGTCTAGGTGGGTTGATTGTAGTGAAGTCTAGGTGGGTTGATTGTAGTGAAGTCTAGGTGGGTTGATTGTAGTGAAGTCTAGGTGGGTTGATTGTAGTGAAGTCTAGGTGGGTTGTTAGCGGCGAAGTCTAGTTGAGTTCATAGCAGTGAGGTGTAGGCATTCACTGGCAGGAGCCATGATCTGCATGCAAGTCGCCGGTAATTACAGCGAGATAATGTATGGTAACCAGAGCTGCGGGGTACTGCAGTAACTAGCAGGCCCTGTTGTTATAGGCTTGAATTGGTGTCAACGAGGCTTTGTAAAATAGATGTGGGCACCCAAGTAGATTCAACATAAAATAGCTATAGTCTTTGTAAAATAGACCTGGACACCTAAGTAGATTCAACATAAAATAGCTATAGTCTTTGTAAAATAGATGTGGGCACCCAAGTAAATTCAACATAAAATAGCTATAGTCTTTGTAAAATAGATGTGGACACCCAAGTAGACTCAACATAAAATAGCTATCAGTAAATGTCTTAGGAAGTCAGGCGGCCGGTGAGATGACACTTGGCATGACGACTGGTCTATAACAATATGGGTCTAGCACCATATGCCATGAACGCCCCAAGGAGTGCAACAGGGCTCTGTATTGACATGCTTACTTACTCATTATTCATTCCCGCACAGAATCCTGTTGAGCGCGCTAGCTTCTAAATCTGAGTACCGAACGAGAAGTTTCACTTGTAGGTCAATTTCGTGGAGTTTACAGTTCCTCAGTCAGTTATCAGGGCCCCTTCCGTGAGCATGGTCGCCAGTTTAATCTGCTCAGCTCTACAGTGACACTCTGTAGCATTATATTTCAGCTAATCATAAAGCTAGATGATGCTGCCCAGGAATTACTCCATTAGAAACTTACGCGTGCCATTATTAGTCTCTGTATGAGTCTATAAATATGTATGTCTCTATAAAGTATCGAAGCATTTGTTCCAATCCATTAAGATATTCTGAAGACGTGTAAGGCTTATAAGTATATAAAAGCGAACAACTGGAATGGACAAGCTTCTGCAACAACAACAACAACAACAACAACAACAACAACAACAACAACAACAACAACAACAACAACAACAACAACAACAACAACAACAACAACAACAACAACAACAACAACAACAACAACAACAACAACAACAACAACAACAACAGCAGCAGCAGCAGCAGCAGCAGCAGCAAAAACAACAACAACAACAACAACAACAACAACAGCAGTAGTAGCAGCAGCAGCAGCAACAACAAAAACAACGATATACGTTCCTATGACCGGGGGAACATGAGGGGTGTTATGGCGTGCATCGTAGGGATCACATCCATTGACCGGAAACGTCTAAAATAGCCATGAGATGTGTTTGGGTCTCTGAGTATTGGGTTGGGGTATGTTGATACTGTATAACTTACACCAGTAGGACATATTACCAATCTGGGCTTAATCCTATCAGTTCGCACTCATTGTGCTGAATCATTATTTGGTTATATTCTAAAATAAAAAAAAAAGTTAGTTGCATATCTTTTACATGACGTCGCAGTCAACCCCAGCATTTTTTGACTGTTCGTGATTTCTTGACAAGTTTACGTTCATTAATTTGCCATTGCTTTCTGAACGACCATTTTCAGAAAAAATCCAACAAAAGGCACTGTGCTCCCAAATCGCATGCAGCTCTGTTTCGAACGTGGGTATGCGGGATTACGAACTGCATTCGTAACACCTTCGCCACGGAGCCACATTCTAAAATACCTCTCCGCAGAAATGAAGCCCCACTGAGATCAGAACTTGGAGAGGGGAAGGAGAGGTCAGCAAAACAGTCTCTCCGGAGATGGCACTTCGAGACACTGCCTGGAAGAAAGTCACTACACTAACTTCATTTTCATAAATGTACAATTTTTTCTGGGCCCAAACGATACAAATGCCAATACATCTGACTGAAGTGTTAAAACGAATTCTTCTAGAGGATTCAACAACTAACCCACCAATGTGGCTGATCCAATGTTGAATTTTAGAAGAAGCAAAACGAGGTTTTCCCGTTACTGGGTATTGAACCAGTTCTTTCTATTGGCACATCTATAGCACACTGTGCTAACTTGGTTGTATTTGTGAACATATATGTCATAGGTCATATGAAGGTACCGCCCACAAGTAACCTTACGTATACTTTCAAACACCATAAAGTAAGCAACCGTTGTTGATAATGCCCCACTAATATTAATAGATTTAAGGGAAAGAGAACCGATTTAATTGCAGCCTGGTTCTATCATATATGGCTTGGTTTTATTTCAGCTTTCCGCAATTCGGCTCGCCTAAGCATTGCACAGAGCCGAACTCCGTATAACCAGCGACGATCCCTAAGTATCTCTGAAAAAAGCGTACACTTTTGGACTAAATGATGGATTCCCAAAACGGCAGGCATAATAGCCACTTCGCAATTAGACCCCTCTTCCCTTTGCTAAGATTTGTTGAGGAAACTACTTTATAATAATCACGAATATCTGCGAATTTCAAGTTCCAAACTGGCCCCAAGAAGTTCAAGAAATCAAATTATTCACGCTTGTATAATATAATATAGAAGACCCACTTTGTGAATTATTGATGGAAGCCAGTGTCAGTTGATTAAATATCGAATCCCAGGATGACATATGCCCCAAAACGCACTGGCAAGCACAATCAAAACTCACTGGCTTTAGTTGCACTGGAATAGAAACGGTAGAAACACTGGGAAGTATAAAACTGTGTCGTAACTGAATATTGCTTCATCTTGAGATACAATACAATCAGTAAAGATAATCTGTTTGATCCGGATTGAATTTCGCATTCAGCATGTTTGTAAATTCATGGTTAGATATAATGAAAAGTCTCAGTACGTATAACGTTGGAGATGACGTACTTTTGATTGCGTAAGACACAGTGTAATATTAATGCATCCATCCATCATGTGCCATGTCGGAAAGCGTGGGCGGTCATGACTCGCCATCTCACTAGATCACCAGAGTCGTGGATCAGCTCAGTGTTCCTGTCTCGACCATGCTATGTGGCCACGCCATCCAGGTATTTACTTCTCGGTCTTCCCCTTGGTCTTTTCCCGTTGATTTTGCCAGTTGTCACCAAGTTCTCCAATTCATTTCTTCTCATAACATGCCCAAAATAATTTGACTGTCTACGTCTAATTTTTCTAATCAATTTATGATTTTAATTTGTTTCCTGTAGTTCTTGGTCATTGGTTTTTCTGTCTGTCCATGGTATTCTTTGCATACAGATATAAAAATTACCACCGTGGACATTCTATACTAAGATTTTAAATATCATAAAGCACAAACAAAACCAAAATACAACAAATTAGTTACGAAATATTTGAACTTGATTGTCATAGAAGAATGCTTAGGACATCGTGTGCAAAGAAGAAGGAAAAAAAAAAAAAAAACACTGATATGCTACAAGATCTGAATATCGTGAAATAAAATTTGTTGCATACCCTGTACAAGACGTCGTGGTCAACCCCAGCATGTTTCTGACTGTGATTATTTGGTAAGTTTACTTTAAATTGTGTGGTATACGTCATCAGCCATCACAACTTTTCCTAGAAACGGTCTAGGCAGACACTCCTTATAAGGCAAGGTTGAAGGGAGACAGACCATTGGATGGCGTGTTCCCGGCCTGGCCAGCTGGAAACCCGCCGGGAAAAGTAGTTTCATTTGTCGGAAAGATGTCCGTCTAGCAAGTCCCTCCATCTAACCTTAGGAGGTATCCTAGTGCCTAATCTCGCTCTCTGCACCACCGGTAGGCTTGACAATTCATTGTAAATACTTAAATGTGCCTCTAGATGCTTATATGCGACATGTATTATGCATTTTATGTGTGGATTGTGAAATTAAAAGATCAGTGCCTCATTAAGAGAATAGTTTGACTTGCTCGCCTGTTGCAGAAATGACATGCCTATTCCACTGGAAAGTTTTTGCCATGTTTAGCGTTTCACAAGCAATGAGTAGTTTTGCTGTATGCATGTGACCGTTATCTCACTCACAATGCATATTTGCACTTTCCTATGGTTGTGAGACCGTTCCCTAGGGACGCACATGTTTGCACAATCTTCCTCCACATGTGGAAGGTTCTGGGGAGTATGTGTTTACAACTCCTGGGTTTAGATTGTGTGATCAACATGTGATATTTTCCATGAATATATTGAGAGAATTTTAGGGAAGAGCATATTGTCCCCATGAGATTTATTGCTCTGTAAGGGAGAAAGCTAGCAGCACCATATGCCCGTCTATTTGTGGGAAGTGCCTTAACCACCAGCATGACACATTTAATGGTGAAGGCTTGGAGGAACATTATATGTTCAGTGACATGCTAAAAGTGTTTTTTAAATGCCATAATGCAATTAGTTTCTGAATTAGGCACTTATTATGCTTAAGGTAATGGATGAGTTTTGTAAACAGAGTTCTCAATCACCCCCTTCCCCCCGTCAGGTGAGGGAAGATCAATGTATTGGTATTCGAATTGTGCTATTGCCTTTTCTCTCTCTCTCTCTCTCTCTCTCTCTCTCTCTCTCTCTCTCTCTCTCTCTCACACACACACACACACACACACACACACATTAGATAGCTCTCGTGTTCATCCGTGTAATGATCATAATAGTTTTTTTCATTTGTGTGTGTCTTACATTATAAATGTGTTAAGTAGGGATTTTGCATTTGTTTGTCAGCAGGGAGCTGGATGGTGGAGTTGCCTGAAGCTCATGATGCCTAGCCTTATTGTCTTGTCAACAGTGGGCTAATGAAGAGTTGGAAGCATGAAACCTGACTGGAAGGAGGGTCTCCATTTCTCTCATGACACAAGAGAAATGATGATTTTAACAAAAGAACCCCCCACCTCATGGTCACTCAGCATATGCCTAACAGCCCAACATCTTATCATCTGACGTACAGAGTACGAATGGATTAACATCATGAAGCATTCGACCAACGGGTGAAGTAGGAGTTGGTGATACTCAGATATTACCATGAACACCAGGGACGGTCAACGTCATGGTATATGAGTTAGAAAACTCACCATGTGATGCCTTCAGGAGCAGTTACCTGATGTCAAGATTGATTGCCCTACCTCCATACGAGTAGGCGGGATACCAGGATAGGTAACCCCTAGACGCTGAAAAGTCAGTTGTACCTCCATTCACCTGTGGAGGGGGGGGGGAATACCAGGATAGGTAACCCCTAGGTGCTCAAGAGCCAGTTGTACTTCCATACCCCTGAGGGTATACCAGGATAGATTACCCCTAGGTGCTCAACTGCCAGTTTACTTGCATATCTTTGGGAGGGATACCAGGATAGGTAACCCCCAAGTGCTCAACTGCTGGTTGCAAGCAGCAAAATTTCCAGAGAATAAACAGTAGTTGGTTAAAACTCTAAGAGGTTGATTACACTGATGTTATATGGAGAATTATGTTCAGGTTGTTGAAAGATTCATCTGCATGACTGAAGGATGTGCTTGCACTACTAATGGAGTTGTATGCCAGGCTGGAGGATTTATATCCACAGTATACTCAGAGAGTGGTAACAACCCTATTTCTAAATCACAATGAAGCAAAAAACAGGGTTGAACTTAGATTGTTGACAGTGCTGTTGACTCTCCCTAAACAAAATCATTGATGGAATGGGATATGTCACAGAAGAAACAGATTCACATTGCATGTTGAAAGGACATACCAAATAGATAAGACTATGTTGGTGAATAAGAGTATCTTATGCAATAAGTCGCTATCAATGAATGTAAGAAAGAGAGTGCTAAAATGCTATATAGAACCAGTTTTACTGTATGGCAGCGAATCTTGGAATGTAAATGAACAAATTAGGAAGAACTTAGAAGCAACAGAGATGTGATTTTTAAGACTAATGTTGCGAATTCCTTGGACTGCCAGAGTAACTAACAACGATTGCCCGAAAGAGACTAATGAAACTGGAACACTATATACAACAATAGGAAAGAGACAAACAGCTTTCTTTGGTCATGTGATGAGAAAAGAGGCATTGGAGAACATTGTGACAACTGGAAAGTTGGAGGGGAAGAGAGGCAGAGGCAGACCAAGAGAAATGATGCTGGATGAATTGAGACGGTGGCATGGAGGAATATCATCAGCAGAGTTGATCCAGAACACCAAAGACCGAGATCTGTGGAGAGCCATGAACGCCTACGCCAGCCGGCAGGGCACTTGATGTATATATATATATATATATATATATATATATATATATATATATATATATATATATATATATATATATATATATATAAGAATGGTGTTATTCATATGCAGATTGTTGTGGGAACGGATTGAGTTGATGATTTTATGTCATTAGGGATTGGTTTGTTTGGGGAAACACCAAATGGTGTACACTGAATGCTGTTATTCATGTGCTGGCAATTGAGGGAGGGGATGTGATATCCCCAGGTCAGAGTAAGAATTCCCCAACATCCAACATTGTTCTCAATACATTGTTCACTTGAAACCTGGAGTTTGTGTTTTTAACTTGTGGAAGTTCTGTTAAAAGTGGTGTTCACATTTGTTTTGTAATACTATGTTACATTGGGTTCTGATCATGGTGGGAGGGATCCATACCCATAAACCCATATTTCAATATGGAGAAAGTATTTTCCTCTGGTCTCTATGGTATAATTTCCCTGATCATATCGCCTTCCAAAGGAAGCCTCTTCTTACAAAATCGTGTGGGACTTGAATACATTAGGTCTTGTTCTCCACGTTGGGGGTTTTCGGAGCCATTCATTGGCTTCCTAAGGGGAGATGATTAATGTTGATAACCCATCCAGGACACCCCTAGTCATACGATACACCTTTCTCATTTTACATCCCACATATTGTAAACTGATATTGATCGCAACATCCTGTAAAGGATATGCAAGCAACTTATTTTAGTTTGCCATTGCTTTCTGAACGACCGGCTTTCATACGATTGTATGTAAACCAACGCAAGGCGGTGTGTTTCCAAATTGCCCGCAGCTGTGTTTCGAACACGGTATGCGAGATTTAAAATTGCGCCTGTAATCACCTTGCTACGGCGCCGGCATCGAGAAAAAACTGTCCCATAAACATCAAGTCTCAGAAACTAACATACAATGAACCTCGGTTTTCGTTGCCTTCGGTTATCGTCGGTTTCAGTTTTCGTCATTTTTTTTTCCGCGAAAAATTTGTCTCAGTTTTCGTCGGTTGCTTCGGATTTCGTTGGCGAAGCCATATGATATGGCTACTAATTTTGCGAACAAAATGGGACCCCCACGTCCGTCTACTCAGTTTGGCGTTGTGTTTTGTTCTGTGAGCATCACTTGCTAATAATAAAATACAAGAGCGGCATTAAGATTGCTGAAATCGACCGCATGTACGGCAAGACCATCCACGATAAGTTCCGTAGTCGTGAAAACGGAAGCAATAAAGGAGGCTAATGCATCGAAAAGCGTGAATGTGCTAACGAAACAGAGATCACAAACAATTGGAGATGTCGAAAAGTTATTCTTAATTTGGATAAATCAAAACCAGTTAAATGATGATTCTGCTCTGAGGCAATCATATATGAAAGGGCCGGTCTCATTAAGAAAATGCCAAGGACGAGTGCTAGTGTACTTAGTGATTTTAAGGCCAACAGAGGATGATTTGAAAATTTAAAGAGGAGCACTGGCATACAGAGTGTTACTAGGCACGGCGAAGGTACGAGTTCGGGCAAGTCTGGGGCCTATATTTATTCTCTATAAAATGTATTTTTGGTATTCATTTTGGAGTGTATAGAACGAATTAATTGGATTTACAATGTTTAATATGTAAATAATTGCCTCGGTTTTCGTCGATATCGGATTTAGTCGATTGTTTTCGGACGGGTTATCGACAAAAACGGAGGTTTTACTGTATTTGGGCCACATTAAATACCACAGTGGCTTAGCAAGAACAGTGATGGAAGGCAAGGTCGACAAGCAATAAGCTGGACCCATGGCCACCTTGGGGGTGAGCATACACGAGGCAACACAGCTAACCAGGGGTGCAGCATCCTTTCGGCGGTCCGCGAGGAGAGCGACATTCTGCCAAAACATGATGTCCAGTTGGGAACTACTGCTACAGTTGTACACGGGGGACAATTCTTGCAGCGGTTTGGAGCCTTTGAAAACTTTACAAATCCACAATCCAATTGTGAATTTTGGTTTCATTCATCAATAAACCTTAATTAATATTTTAACACCACAAACAAACAAACAAACAGACAGACAAACAAACACTCACTCACTCACTCACTCACTCACTCACTCACTCACTCACTCACTCACTCACTCACTCCCTCCCTCCCTCACTCACTCACTCACTCACTCACTCACTCACTCACTCACTCACCCAACGACCCACACACCTACTCACACTCCCTCATCCACCCACCCACCCACAGGCTCGCTCGCTCATTCACTCACGAACGCACCCAATCATGCATTCAGACCCCCCCCCCCTTTTTTTTTTCCACACACACACACTTTAACACATCTATTCCAGTAAGACGGTACATTCTTTGCATTAACCAGGACGCTGCATATTTGACTGGTAAAACTACTTTTCAGCTGTTCAGACGAGTAAATAGTGACATGAATATTTCTAACGCTTTACATGTGTCTATCTGTTGTACATCATAGTGGTATTAGCTTGATGAAGAAAATTACTACATGCACCGTTCAGTAGATATTCATGAATATCTCAGCCAGAGTAACTAACAACAACTGTCTGAAAGAGCCAAATAAAACTAGAATATTATATTCAACAATAAGAATGAGGCAAACAGCTTTTTTGGTCATGTAATGAGAAGAGAGGCATTTGAGAACATAGCGATGACTGGAAAGATCAAGGGGAAGAGAGGCAGGGACACACCAAAAGAAATAATGCTGAATGGACTAAGACGGCTGCATGGAGGATTATCATCAGAAGAGTTGATCCAGAACACAAAAGACCGAGATCTGCGGAAAGACAGGAACGCCGACGCCAGCTGGCAAAACACTTGATAATGATGATGATCTCGTAGTGGTGGAAAGAACGACACGAATACGTTTATGTACATGTCACACATCTGGAATGGCGAAATGACATGTTAAAAAACTCAGATTTCCGAATGAATCTAATGAAACAAAAGGGTAATTTTTTTTTTTAAATCTCGAGGACACCCAATAAAAACAAACGCATATGTATCTCTGATGAGGATCTTTGTTCACGTAAGGAAAATAATTAACGTAAAAGGAAATAGATGAAAATAATGTAATAATATAAGTGAAATTTAGACAAACATCAATAAATAAGTATGAATAAAACACAAAACAACTGTCCGATATTTCGGCAGTCACTACCTTTGTCAAGTACAAAACAAACATTGATATAAGTAAATTAATATGAAATTAAAATACAATAAATCCACACTAAAACATCATAGGAATATTTACAAAAGAGAGGGTGAATAACGAATTCGTGAATTCCGTGAAAACAAGGAGTGAATAACCTGGCATGGTTATGTGTGTTTTAGATGTGCAGATATGTCAAACATGGGCATTATACAAATTCACACTTTTACAAAATCAACACCTGCAAATTGAGATAATTGAGAACAACTGCCTACTTAACTATCCGAGATTAAGAAATGATGTTATCGGACAGACAGTGGGATCAACATCTTGTGCCACATATATTGAAAGACAGAAAATCAAATGGTTCAGCCATCTCCTTAGAATGCAATATCATCAGCTACTAGCAATTTCTCTACATCAAAGAATATCTGACACGAAAGCACGAGAATAAAATAGGTTGACGACATCAAAGATAGTGTACAATCACACGGAATAATACTATCTAGTGCCAACCATCGGGTGCTGGAACGTCAACTATCCCTCCCAACGACGTTTGTCTAAAAGTGGAAGATAATGATGATGATGAGATAACCATGAGCAAATACAAGTGTACGTGTAGCTTGTGCCGTATATTATCTGCTGGCAGCCACGTTAGCGTAGTAGCAAGACACTAGCCAACCGGCACGCTGGTCATGGGTTCGATCGGCATAAGGGCGGATTTCGATTTTTTAAAACTGACCTGGGCTCCCAGATCGGCCTAGCTTAAAATGGGTACCAAGAAATGTCTTAGAAAGTAACGGCGGTCGGCGTGATACTGATCCCATGCCCCACCGAGTACCGATGGTCTATACAAATATAGTTCTAGCCACGTATGCCCAATGGCCTTAAGGCGTGTGAAAGGGTCTTTTAATGTCTTTATTTATACAGGGTGTTTGTAAATTCTCACTACACTTTGTATGTAGAACACATTTGAAAACTTCTTTCCTCCGTTGACAACACCATTCTGTTTAGAGTGCAAAGAATTACTCCTGGAGACGACATAAATTCGCTGCAAATTGCTTCACAATGGACTGTGGAGGCAATTTGTGATGACATCAAGTATTTAATTTTTCAAGTTTATTCTACATACAAAGTGATGTGTCTAAAGTTGTGAAATGGGACAGAATCAATACACACAGCTGTTATAATAAATGAGCTATTAATTATTGAAGTTGCAGGCAGTCACCTGCTTCAAAAATAGCTGTAATAAACGTCGTATAATTAGTGCACTCGTCTTCTAATGATAAAATATCTACACTATATCTTGGCATTAAAGCTACAACTCCAGAAATGCAATTTTGAAATTCGCAAATAGCTGTTTTTTTGTAATTTGCAAAATGCTGGTTTCTGTTTTCCACATTTCATTAGCAAATTTCCCCACGGACCGAAAGACATTGTTGAATTAAATTATATGAGAAAGTTATGTTTAATTCCGCTAACGTCAATATGTATTCTTCAAATGCATAATACATCGTAAACACAATTATAACAATAATATATTGCTGGAATATTGGGTATCAAATGACGTTAAAGCAAAACACAAATGCCTTTTGAAGACAGTTTTTCCTTAAATATTCGATAACTAACATATTAACGTACTAGATGCAATAATTGTTAAGCATGTCAGCAAGGTAATAAAAGAGGGAGGGAGGGGAGAAAGATAGATAGATAGATAGATAAGAGAGAGAGAGAGAGAGAGAGAGAGAGAGAGAGAGAGAGAGAGAGAGAGAGAGAGAGAGAGAAAGAGGGTACACACAAAAGAAAAAACAGGGGCAGAAAGAATCAACAAAGTAGGTAGGAAGAAAAAATATTTGCTGGAGAATTAGAAAGATGATGCGGTATGGAGGGAGGTATGCTTTCTATGTTCTGCAGTATGTAATGCTAGAACTCGTATGTTGATGTGTTCTACTGTTGTAATGTTAGATCTGTGCTGCTGTGT
Organism: Cepaea hortensis; assembly: GCA_963921405.1. Taxonomy (NCBI): domain Eukaryota; kingdom Metazoa; phylum Mollusca; class Gastropoda; order Stylommatophora; family Helicidae; genus Cepaea; species Cepaea hortensis. The sequence goes on along the minus strand of CAWUFQ010000322.1, from coordinate 83,007 downwards.
GTGCAATATCCAATGTCAGATAATAATAATAATAATAATAATAATAATAATAATAATAATAATAATAATAATAATAATAATAAATAATAATAATAATATTACTAACTTGCATGGCTGAATAGATAAACTTCCGGTGTCATGATGCCGAGGTTGCAGGTTCAATACCTACACCGGTCTGTTGCACTAAAATGTTGTCTTCTCGTCCTTAACATGGGTACGTAAATTACAAGTACCTCAGATGTCGGAGCAGGTTCGCCAGATGGCAAGGGGCAATGGTAATAGTGAAAGCTAATTCAGTCCAGTGCACTAGACGTAGTTGTACGTGTATGAACTATGCTTGAATTCAATGCGATCGAATTAAATAATAATAATCATATAATAATAATAATAATAATAATAATAATAATAATAATAATAATAATAATAATAATAATAATAATAATAAAAATACACCGATTACATTGACCTACATTCATGTAATGTGAAGAAAAGGGATGCACACTGCATAGAAATGATCTAATTTGGCATTTTGAACTCAGCAATCAGAAATGTCTCAAGTACTGAAGGATAATTAGTGACCCACATTTAAACACAGGGAGAAGAAATCAAGTTTAGATGTGTGCTGTAATAATAATGTTTGTCCCTGGTGGTCTTAGGTAACGTAGAATTGGAAACTTATTATCTCGTGATGTGTTCAATACTTCCATTAATCAATCATGTTCCGTCTCCACAATGAGAGAAACAGAGCTTATGCCTCTCAGGGTTATACACTTACTGTGAAAACAACTATGTGTCTCTTGTTTTATTTCTCTCATTAGTTCACTTTTACATTGCTAGTTCTCTAGGACACCTATATTTGTTTGTTTCTGTTTATCCATATTTCTAGAGTTACAATTCGATGTTCTTATAACTTATTCGTGGTGTTTAAGATATACATCTATTATTCGTAGGTTTGTGACATCATAAGGTGAAATGCGTTGCACTATTTTGTTAAGCCTGTGGGTCAGTACATCCACATTTTAATAGCCTTGAATAGTCTACAGCCTACCCCTAAGGTAACAGGTTTGTGTATCGATTCGTCTGGTCCAGACTCCCTTGACTTGTCCGACAGGGAAACCCTAACAGTAGCCGCACTCCCATCGGCATAGTTCTTGGGGGTCACTGGAACACGAGAGCCCATCTACCACCACAAGACGTGAAATGGATTGAAAGATAAGAGAAAATAAGAACAAATGGTTCAAATGAAGAAATGTCAGAACAAACTAAAAGAGACGATAAGAAATGTTAACATGGAAGTCGGAGAGCAGATAATAGGTAGACAAATTACATGAAAAGTGTACAATTACCGAGAACACGTCAAGTCGTTTTGATTGTTACAAGTTCATGAAGACATTTAGCAGCACCCGTGTTACATATAGCAACACAAATCTTACCTTTGATTCTATGACTGTAAATGAATACCTGCGAATTTATTTCTTATCGTATTTCATTCAAGTGAGATTTTCCTCATCAATGGGTATTTCTATTTGAGAAATGCGCAGACAACAAACACTATACCGGCATCAACAACCACCAGAAGTCATTTAACAAAATTTGTCGGTAAGCAGTTTCCTGCTATGGGTCTGTGATGTAATAAGGCCATCACATTTGCTAGGTCTGAATACACGGATAAATGGATGGTCAATATTTCCATCACTTAGGTGCCCAGCACAGGCGTCGAATCCTCGTCCAGTTATGCTCATTACATTATTAGTTCAGTTCGCTATCAACTTCGCTAGCGTGCCCTCTACAAGAAGTTATATAGAGCCATAACATTGGACGAGTACTCACTAAGGAACAGCGAATTACACCTGAAGCCTGTTTTACAGAAGATGTCGATAAAGCTTCTAGAGATGTTTATTGTATACAGCTCAAGATAGCAAAGAAGCAAAATACACATATATAACTGCTGAACGAACAATTGCCTAGTTTGCCATATAACAGCTAATAGCGACTGGATGTGACTGCAACTTCCTGCAAATGACATGCAACTTATATATATATATAATCATTAATACCATCCACATTTCGCCATTCCAACTGAATATAGTATTTCATTTTATTCCAAATACTACAAATACTCGTATATCTATAAATACACCATGATTAGAGACAGTGTCAATGTTTATAATTGTTAACCTTGCACTTAAAGAAGGACGGAAGAAATGCAAGTTGTTAACCCGGCTGTTCTGAAGGCCGCGTATGAATGGGAGTAATTTACTTCACTGGACTTGGAATTTGGAACCCGCTTTACACTGGAATATGGTTAATGAGCAATTAGGGCTGTCAATCACCTGCAACCGGCTCTAGGGAGAGCGTGTCATTGGTTGCAGCAAGCACATACGTTCTATTATGTAATCTCTCCGACCAGGATTACAAGGGCGAATCTGAGCTACGTAGCAAACATGATTTTCAAATTTTCATTTTTTCTTCGTTGTTCTCATTGTTTCATGTTTTCATTCTTCTCATCTCGTTCTTATGGTTTAATGTAGTCACTGGAGGGTCTTCTTCATGATTATATGTTGTGTTTTGTGTATGCATTTGATTGCTGACGATGGCTATTCGCCACAACGTCCTGTAATTTTCATAATCCTCTTCTGTAAAGCTGCATTACTTTGTGTTATTTGATTTTGTTTAAATTTCCACAGTTTACCGCAGTTTCACTAATTTTATTCATACTTCAAATATTTGGGAAGTAAGAAGAGAAGATAAACCGAGATCTAAACTGACTAATATGATAGTAAAAGCCAATAAGCAACATTAAAGGGGAACGAACATAATAAACAGTAATCTAGATCTAGATAGACATAGTATCACCGTGAAAAGGAACGGGTATACATTAACATTTAGATTAAGGGTAAATGAAACTCAGCCAGTGACTCAATCACTTAACGCCGTTGCAATATTGCTGAGAAGGTATTGTCAAGGTTCCGACTGTAAGTGTCAACATCCAGGTCTAGGTCAAAGTTAAACATCTGCTTCGATGCACATTCGACCCCGTGACCACCGAGTCAACAAGCAAGCGTCTAGCGACCATCCTATAGCAACTCCTTTCTCTGCCTGCCTGCCTGCCTGTCTCCATATATATATATATATATATATATATATATATATATATATATATATATATATATATATATATACTAGCTGACCCGGCCCGGCTTCGCCGAGGCCCTGGCGGGGATCTATCTATCTATCAGTCTGTCTGTCTGTCTGTCTGCTTGTTTGTCTGTCTGTCTGTCTGTCTGGCTGACCCGGCCCGGCTTCACCCAGTCCCTGGTGGGGAGCATCTCATTTAATTCATATAAGTAGTCATATAAGCTCCCGTTTCCGACTATCTGTCTGTCTGTCTGTCTGTCTATCTGTCTGTCTGACCCGGCCCGGCTTCACCCAGTCCCTGGTGGGGAGCATCTCATTTAATTCATATACGTAGTCATATAAGCTCCCGTTCCCGACTATCTGTCTGTCTTTCTATCTGTCTGTCTGACCTGGCCAGGCTTCACCCAGTCCCTGGTGGGGAGCATCTCATTTAATTCATATACGTAGTCATATAAGCTCCCGTTCCCGACTATCTGTCTGTCTGTCTGTCTGTCTGTGCCGGCCCGGCTTCACCCAGTCCCTGGTGGGGAGCATCTCATTTAATTCATATAAGTAGTCATATAAGCTCCCGTTCCCGACTGTCTGTCTGTCTGTCTGTCTATCTATCTGACCCGGCGTGGCTTCGCCCAGCTCCTGGCGGGGATCGTCTCATTAAATTCACACAGTAGCTTAAAAGAATGTCCTTCCACACACCATCCATTATTTTTAATGAAAACTGTTTTTAATCACCTACATGACTGTAGATAACTTCTTTAAGCATAAAAAGATGAGTTACAATGTTATGCATTATGCATTATTTTTATGAAAAAGTTGAAAATGCCTTAAAGATTATATCATTATTTATTATAACTCATATGCCTGTAAATAACTATAGGCAAAGAGTTTATAAATCTTTGAAAACCATGCAACAATATGACTATAAAGTATATAGAAATGTTATTAAAAGTTATGCCCCTTGAAATAACTTTTCTAGAGTTAAGTCCCCTTGCTATATAGAAATTATAATGAAAAATGGAATATTAAATTTTATTAAGTAAGTAGCCGATTTTACACTAAGAAACTACTACAGTCGGTTGCACAGGAATGAAAGGAAGACGTGTAGAAAATTTCATCTCAATCGGATGTACCGTTATCAAACGCATCCAATACATTGCCAACGACACACAGTCTCTTTTATATATATATATATATATATATATATATATATATATATATATATATATATATATATATATATATATATATATATATATAATTTTTTCCGCGTTTCCATCTTGTTTCAGGATATTGCGGTCAACACCAGCATCTTTCAGCTGTATGTTGATTCCTAAGCTAGATTACGCTCATCAGCATGTCACGACCTTCTGAGCGACCGGCTCCATACTCTCATAAGTCACTGGCACGACTCGAACCACTTCTAATTCACGTGCGCTCACGTCAACCACGAGAGTATTCGGGATTAACGGAGAAAGCTGTTAACTCCTCGGCTAGAGAGCCGGCTATATATATATATATATATATATATATATATATATATATATATATATATATATATATATATATATATATATATATATATGCTTTCTACCTGCTTTCTGTTAGCGCAGAACGTTGGGCGGCGCTTACCAAACCCGACACCCCACATTGTGCCAACGGCTTCGGGCGGAAGAGAGCAATTGGGAGGGTAAAAGCCTTACTCTGGTGCGAGGAAATGCAACCTAAAGACAAAATGTTTTGGCAGGGCAGACCAGGCCCTAAGCCTTGGTTGGTGGCTGGTCTAGGATCGAAGCACCAACAGGCGGACAGTTAGAGCATTGCTTTGCTGATCCGGCACTTCTGCAGATTATCTTGTTCCAGATGTATAGGTTTTACCTTTCCTCTGGAGTGAACTAGGCAGGCCGAGAGAGGGATCATACTGCATGGGCAACACATGATCTCTATATTTTAGCCCAGGCTTTGTGTTATGGAGAGGCAATAACTCCATCCCTGTTCTTAACTGGTCTCGGAATCAACGCGAGAGGCAACTGTTACGGGTTATAAGACCCTGTCAATTGGCGTAGACATGGGACGCCACGCGTTGCCCTGACTGTGGGAGACACCTACAGGTGTCACTGATCAGCTACCGCCCGCCTCAAGCTGGGCAGCCCCCGGCCAATTGGGTGCTGATCCGCCACACCCCGCCTACTTCAATGGGTGCTTGGGGCTAGGACAAAATCTGATTCGCAGGCTGTAAAACCAATGCACCAGGTACTAATAAAAAGAAAAATAGAAACCTCAGGCTACGGCTTGCAACCTGGAACGTGAAAACCATGTGTCCAGGATTTCCCACTGACTTGATCATTATTGACGATGTGAGAAAAACGGCTGTGATTGATGCCGAACTCAATCGTCTTAACATTAATATTGCTGGTCTGCAGGAGACTCGCCTCGCTGAGGAAAGGCCACTTAGGGAAAACAATTACACCTTCTTTTTTGGAAGGGTAGAGGCAGGCAGAAAAAAGGCAACACGGTGTGGGCTTTGCAGTGAAGAATTCGCTACTGGGAATTATTTAAATTCTTTCCTTGTTTTGCACATGTCCTCATTTGTATTTATCATATTCCCATTTTTGTCTTTTAAACCATATGTGTTGTGTTGGTGCCCTCGTTTCATTGACTTGAGTTCTTTTAAAAACTTTCAGGATTCGTTTTTCTGGTCATTAGTTTCCATATCTTTGATTATATTACTCATATATTCTCGCTTCTGCTGTCGAACTATTTTTGTAGCCTCTTTACGTTCATTTCTATATTGCTCTTCCTTTTGGATGTTGTTGATGTCATTTAACCATAAATGTCTGGCATTCTTTTTCCTAATGACTGCTTCTTCACATTTTTGATTGAACCATCTGTTCTTTCTATGCATGGTTAACACACCGAGACATTCTTCTGCGGTAGATTGAATTGTATTCTGTTCAACCAAGTTTGGTCAACGCTTTCCTCCAAAGGGCTTTGCAGAGTTTCAAGTTTACATTTTATTTCATCTGTAAATTTCTCTTTGACTGTAATTTCTTGTAGTTTTTCTCTGTTATATGTTGGGTGTAATCTTTGTAATTTAGTATAGAAAGCTCTCTTAAGTTTTATTTTAAATTTTGCTCCAACGAGGAAGTGGTCGCTGTCGCACTCAGCTCCTCTATAATTTCTAACTTGTTGTGTTTGGTGCATATTTATTGTTAATTAAAATATGATCTATTTGATTATAGGTTCTCTTGTCATAATACATGTAAATCACCAAAAGTGTTTATGTACAAAATAGGCACAATTATCTAGAGAACAACGCACTTTTACCACTTTAAAATGAAAAAGCTGCAATTTTCCTCTATACCTTAGTATTCGTTCAGTTAATAAAAATGTCTTTCAATGACATTCCTAAATTTAACGCGGCTTTCCGATTCTTCATTCTGTGACAATCATCTTGTCCACCACAAAACATATTTCTGTACCTATCATTATTTTTTATGATACCCAAAGGAGTGGATTTTGGAATGTCGAATTTATTTGCTATTTCCATTGTCTTTTTTGCCATTATTTTCCACTTCTTATAATAGGTCTATCTTTCTTTTCAAAGATATGGATTTTAACTTTCCAGCCATTTTCAGAAGGAAAATAACTTACATTCTAATACCGAAAAAAGCGCGCAATTTCCTAAAATAGCCGAAAATTTGTACAAATGTCCAGGTATTTGAAAAAAAGTTCGCATTAAGCAGATCAAATTATATAGTCGGGACAAATCAATAGTTTGATATATCCGTAAGTTCGTGATAAACGGACCCCGCTTAACCGGACATTGTTTTTTGTTTACAAAGACAAAGAAGAAAAAATTGCCGGAGAAACACAAATTGTTCTTTACATCAGAAATTCACCACATCCGAGATCGCAACTCCCGTACATATTATATTAAATGTCGAATTTGCATCGAGGCAGACGTGTACAATTGACCCTGACGCCGAGGTTGATCACACACACGCAGACACAGACACATATACACACACACACACACACTCACACACACACACACACACACACACATATATATATATATATATATATATATATATATATATATATATATATATATATATATATATATATATATATATATATATTAGACGACCCGGTTCGGCTTCACCCAGCTTCTGGCGGAAAGCGTCTCATTTAATTCATATATGTAGTCATTATACATTCAAATACATTTCTCTAAGTGCACAGAGTAGGCGTTCGGCCCCTGCTCCCGTGGTCCCGTTCCCGTTGCTCGTCTGTTTCTGATGCTCCCATTCCCATTCCCGTTGCTCGTCTGTTTCTGATGCTCCCGTTCCTGTTCCCGTTGCTCGTCTATTTCTGATGCTCCCGTTCTCGTTCCCGTTGCTCGTCTGTTTCTGACGCTCCCGTTCCCGTTCTCGTTATTCGTCTGTTTCTGATGCCCCCATTCCCGTTCCCGTTGCTCGTCTGTTTCTGAAGCTTGTAATGCCTTTTTCTTTCGCGTAAAAAGTAAAAATTGATTTTATACTAACTAACTATTTCAGTTGGATCCGCGGGGGTGAGAACAACATCTGTACAAAATGTCATGTCAATCGGATGGACCGTTCGGGAACGCACAAAGGACACACATACAACGAAACATTATAAGTAGATATAACTGTTCATAACTAATTTCTGGTTTAATCAGAGAATAAGTTCCTTTGGAGCAAGATGGCGGGATATTTCTTCGTCTGTTTCTGAAGCTCGCAATGCCTTTTTCTTTCGTGCTTGAGGAAAAATTGTTAATTTTAAACTAACTAACTATTTCAGTTTGATCCGCGGGAGTGAGAACAACATCTGTACAAAATTTCATCTCAATCGGATGGACCGTTCGGGGACGCATAAAGGACACACAAATAAATAAACATTCTCTTTTATATATATATAAGAAGATAAGGAAATATGGTATATGGCCAAACGATTGGAAGAGAACTATCTTCATTCAAATAACTAAAAAGGGCAACCTGAAACTACTGAACGTGAACTTGCCAAGATATCACGAACACCCAATAAATGCTGAGTTGACAGCGGCATACTTCAAAGGATATGCAACTTTTTTTTTTCTTTTTTTTTTCATTTTAACATGCTTATTAGATTTTCATGTCAATGTTTCCAAGTGAGTAAATTAAGCAACCAAAGCATAAGCAGTCGAGGACTCGTACTTCCATGTGGGAGCCAACACTTTCTTTGATTATGTGGTTGTTTCGGGATTTGAAATTTAAATATTGAGCACAACCCACTACTGGCAACGCCGAACACTTTCTTTGTTTTGTAGTAGCGGTCCAGACGGTGGATTCTAGATTCCACCAAGATCAGGCGGTACTTGGCATCTTTGTCCTTTCTGCTTCGCTCTAAATGTTTGCGAATGTTGACAGCCTTCTTGATCAGACTGTACGAATCCTCTGGCAGATCTGCTGCGAGTCCTTTCTTCTTCAAGATGCGCAGAATGTTGTTGCCAGTGACAAAGCGGATTTGAGCAACACCATTTGAATCTCTCAGAATGACACCAATCAGTGAAGGTGTCAGGCCTTTTTTGGCCAACTTGTAAATCTGTTCCTCAACATTTTCAGCTTTCACCTTCAGCCAATTGGGAACAGTCATCCTGTATGGAAGTGCACTTTGTGAAATATCCTTACCAGGATTTTGCATGCGTCGCATGTTGGTTTCTCGTGTAAAATTTATCTCCAAAAATATTACATTATTCGGTGTAGTAATAGAAGAATAAAACATTGAATGTGATGTCGAATAGAAATAAAAAATTAAGTTAGAAAATTTTCACGTATCCAAACTAGATCCATTATTTTTATGAAAACTTTGAAGATTCCTTAAAGGTTTTATCACTTTGGTTATAACGCATATGACTGTAGATAACTTCTTTAAACATTTTATAAAACTTTAAGAAAAATACAACAATTATTTAAATTACATAATATAGCAATGCTACTAAAAGTAATATCCCTTGATATAACTTTGTTGTTAAGTCCCCTTGCAATATTTTAATGTTGTTTTATTACGTACAAAACTGTTTTTAAACTATAGTGTGTTTTTTGTTTGGTTGCCTCAATATAAAATTCAATATCTCAGTAACGGGCTGAGATAAAATGATGAGATTTAGTATATAACGTTATCATTATGTCCACCCAACAAAACAATTTTTGTTCTGGAGATTTTACAGCAGATTTTAAAGTTAGCTTATATACGGTATATTAATTATGACTTAAAGATTACGACCATGATTTTAAGTTTTACAGCTTCCCCAAGATTCGACCCAAATTATTCAAAATTTTCACGTGACTTTCGTTTTCAAACAAACAGCGCGAAGATTCAGAGGCGTCTCCAAATGTGGGTTCTTTCATGAAACGTGATTATATAAATAAACTAGCTGACAAGGCCCGGTTTCTGGTGGAAATCAATCAATCAATCAATCAATCTATCTGTCTGTCTGTCTGTCTGTCTGTCTGTCTGTCTGTCTGTCTGTCTGTCTGTCTGTCTGTCTGTCTGTCTGTCTGTCTGTCTGTCTGTCTGTCTGAATGTCTGTCTGTCTGAATGTCTGCCGGTCGGCTGACCCATCCACCTACCCACCGACCCACCGACCTACCGATATCTATCTATCTATCTATCTATCTATCTATCTATCTATCTATCTATCTATCTATCTATTCTATCTATCTATCTATCTATCTATCTATCTATCTATCTATCTATCTATCTATCTATCTATCTATCTATCTATCTATCTATCTATCTATCTATCTATCTGCCTGCCTGCCAGCCCGACCACCCACCCACCGACAGACCGACCGACCTACCGATATCTATCTATCTATCTAATCTATATGTCTGTCTGTCTGCCTGCCTGCCGGCGCACCCACCCACATACCGACCGACCGACCGACCGACAGATATCTATCTATCTATCTATCTATCTATCTATCTATCTATCTATCTATCTATCTATCTATCTATCTATCTATCTATCTATCTATCTATCTATCTATCCATCTATCTATCTATCTATCTATCTATCTATCTATCTATCTATCTATCTAATCTATCTGTCTGTCTGCCTGCCTGCCTGCCTGCCTGCCTGCCGACCCACCCACCGACCGACCGACCCACCGACCGACCGATCCACCCACTCAGCCAGCCAGCCAGCCAGCCATCCATCCACCCACCTATCTTTCTGCCTACCTACCTACCTTTCTGTCTGTCTGTCTGTCCGGGCCGCATCATTCATTTTATTCGGAGACTGCCGAGGGTCGTCGCTGGAGCTACGGAGTTCGTGCTTTGTGCGACGCTTTCCGCGCTGCGGAAAGAAACTGAGCCATATGGGATAAAAACCCTGTGCAATGCAGCCGATTCTGTCGACTGTAAGCTACTTCTTTGATTGCACCCACTCCCATACGAATCCAGATACGCCTTTGTTTGTCATCTGAATTTGCAGGTCCTCATTACCGTAAACATAACATTTTTAACAAGAAATCACTAGTTGTTAAGCAAAACATCAAAGGAATGATGCCGCTTTTAATGATTTAAGTTGTTTTGGGACCTATCAAAGACATATTCCTTGGGTGGGGGTAAATATAAGACGGCTGGAAAAATTTCATAACGATGCAACAGATAGTTTTCAAAATAATTGATCTTGAATGACGGCATAAATTTCCGGACAGACTATAACTAACTAATTTCAACTAATTAACTAAAACTAATTTCAGTTGGATCCGCGGGAGTGAGAACAACATCTGTACAAAATTTCATCTCAATTAGATGAACCGTTCGGGAACGCATATAGGACACACAAAGAAAAATTCTTTTATATATATATATCCTCTGTCTCTCTTTCCGCAAATCTTTCCGGTTGTCACAAGATGTTGCAGTTTTTGTATTCTCATAATGTGGCTAAACATCTATTACTGCTTCCTTCTGATGTTTGTGATAAGTTGTCTTTGCGACTCAGCATCCCGTTACACGTCCAAATTGCTCAGTTTGGCTGTCCAATTAATTTTCACTATTTTTCTATGAAATACATCTTCAATGCTTCCAATGATCTTTTCGCATGTTTACTAATTGTCCGGGAATCGCACCCATATGGTAAAACTGGTTTTATGTAACATGCAAGAACTCTTTTTCTTTATTTAATAGACAATGACTTGATGCACAAAATTTTTTCATAATTTGATGAAATGCAGGTTTTGCTTGTCCTATTCTGTTCTGTATCCCAGTGATATGTCTTACATTTGATGTTATCCATGTGCCCAGATGTCTGAATTTCTGCACTTGCCCCCAAATAACATCATTTACTTTAATTGCACATTAAGACAAATCTATTTATGTGATATCACCATGACTTCTGTCATTCTATTATTTAAACTAAGGCCCATTTTTTTCACGTTCTACAACCACTGTATCTATAATTTCCTGTAAATCCTTCTAACTTATCGCTATCAAGACAGTGTCATCAGCATAACGTCAGTTATGTATATTATGTCCACCAACCATGGTCCCTGGCATATTTTCTGTAGATCTCATTATAAGTTCACAGTACAATGCGACAAATCAGGCGACATTACAAAATCTTTCTAACGTCTTTTTTTATACACTGAAATGTTCCTACCAGGTTGTTGATTATTATTGCTGCTGTTTGCTGCCAATATATGTTATTTATTTTCCCTAGCTCGCTTCGAACTCAAAGTCCATACAAACTACTTATTGGTTGAATTTTGCGAATAGATTAGCTTTCCCTATTAAAAGTGTCTATCGTCATCAGGCGAACCCACTCCTACTTCAGAGGTACTTGTAATTTACATCCCCAAGTCAAGGACGAGAGGTCAACATTTAAGTCCAACTGTCCGGTTGAACCCCTTACCTCGGCATCAGAACACCAGATGTTTAAGAACACGCTTTCTTATCCATTCGGCCATGCTGACCCCCCCCCCCCAATATATATATATATATATATATATAGCATATTACTGAAGCTCCAACAGAGGCAGGCCCAGGTTGTATTATAAGCGTTTACGCCCCAACACTAGCTGCAGCATCAGAATCTAAAGACAAGTTCTATGACGACGTAGCAAAGAAGTCAGTGAAACACCAGAGAAACAACATCTTTTTATCCTGGGGGATTTCAATGCCAGAGTTGGCTCCGACCACAAATCTTGACCTTCATGTCTAGGACAGTTTGGCGTTGGGAAGATCAATGCCAATGGACAACGTCTCTTGGAATTCTGCAGCCACCACAATCAGTGCGTGACCAACACATTCTTTGACACGAAACCTCAACATAAGGTGGCATGGAGGCATCCCAGATCAAAGAACTGGCACCAACTCGACCTGGTGCTCACTAAAAGCAGCAATATCAGCAATGTACGGCTGACTAGCAGCTATCATAGTGCTGACTGCGACACCGACCATTCACTCGTCTCCAGCAAGGTGAAGATAAAGCCCAAGAGAATCTACAGAAGCAGAACAGAAGGAAGACCACGCATTGTCACCAGCGGCACCCACAATAAAGAGAAGGTCAACAAATTCACCCAGGCTCTAGCGGATACTCTGCCTGGCCCCACAGATGGAACTGCTACCGAGAGATAGAGTCAGTTTCGCGACATGATCTACAATACAGTTCTATAAACATTTGGCAAGAAGCAAACTAAGTCAACAGACTGGTTTGAAGCACACTCTGAAGAGTTGCTCCCAGTCCTGGAGATAAAGAGACATGCATTCTCAGTGTATAAAACATCACCTTCAGAGAAAACATTGCAGGCATTGCGAACGGCCAGAAATAGAGTACAACAGATGGCAAGAAGATGTGCGATCAGGTACTGGCTACAGCTCTCTGCTCAAATTCAAACTTGTGCAGACACTGGAAATATAAGGGAATGTACGAGGGCATCAAGCAAGCTGTCGGTCCATCAAAAAATAAGATGGCCCCGTTACGATAAACAGAGGGGGTAATCATAAAAGATCGAGCGAAACAAATGGAACGCTGGGTAGAACACTACTCAGAGCTACACTCAGTGGAAAACACTGTCGGGGAAGAAGCTCTGGAAGCCATCGATCAACAGTCCACCATGCATGCCCTGGATAACGAACCATGCCTCACATAAATCAGCGAAGCACTAGACTCTCTCAAATTCGGCAAGGCACCAGGAAAAGATAGTATTCCACCTGAAATTTTAAAATCTAGCAAAGAAACAATCATCCCAGAACTGTATGCAATATTTCAGCTCTGCTGGAAAGAAAAATCAGTACCACAAGACGCAAACATCATTACCCTTTATAAAAATAAAGGCGACAGAAGCGACTGCGACAAATATCGCGGCATCTCCCTACTCAGCATTACAGGCAAGATTTTTGCTCGAGTAATCCTTAAAAGGCTATACATTCTTGTTGAAAGAATCTACCCCGAATCACAGTGAGGATTTAGACCCAACAGGTCCACCATCGATATGATTTTCTCACTCTGGCAGCTCCAAGAGAAGTGCAGAGAACAGAGGAAGCCATTATATATTGCCTTCATCGACCTCATAAAGGCACTTGACCTCGTGACCAGAAACGGCCTTTTTAAGGTCCTTGAAAACATAGGATGTCCACCCACCCTTCTTAGTCTCGTGAAATCATTTCACGAAAACATGCAGGGGACCATTTTATTTGATGGCTCAACGTCCCAGTCATTCAGCATCAGCAGTGAAGTAAAGCAGGGCTGCGTGCTTGCTCTTACACCTTTTGGTAACTTCTTCGCCGTTCTCTTAAGGCAGGCATTTGGGACTGCCACTGAAGGCATATACTTCCGTACAAGATCTGATGGCAAACTTTTTAACACATCAAGACTCAAAGCAAAGACTAAAATAAAATCAAGATGCATAAGAGAACTAATTTTTGAAGATGATGCAGCACTGACTACTCATACATCAGAAGATCTCCAACGGCTCATAGATCGTTTTGCAGCAGCCTGCAAAGACTTTGGGCTCACCATCAGCCTAAATAAAACACAGGTGATGGAACAAGATGCTGGTGCGCCTCCGTCAATCAAATTTTCTAATTATGAATTGAAGGTCGTCCACGAGTTTGTGTATTTAGGGTCGACAATATCAGATAATCTTTCATTAGAGACAGAAATCGACAGACGCATTGGAAAGGCAGCCACAACATTTTCCAGGCTAATTAGAAGAGTTTGGGAGAATAATAGACTAACAGAGCATACAAAAGTTCAAGTATATAAAGCTTGTGTTGTTAGCACACTACTGTATGGGTCTCAATCCTGGACCCTGTACTCAAGACAGGAAAGAAAGTTGAATTCCTTCCATATGAGATGTCTTAGACGTATCCTTGACATATCATGGAAAGACCACATAACAAACAAACATGCGCTTGAAAGAGCAGTTATTACCACAGTGCACTTCCTCCTCAACCAGAGACGCCTCCGGTGGCTGGGCCACGTATCTCGAATGGAGGATGAACGTATTCCCAAAGATCTCCTATACGGAGAACAAGCCACAGGAAAGAGGCCATCCGCAAGACCCCAATTGCGATATAGGGATGTGTGTAAACAAGATATGAAAACCCTTGGCATAGATACAGACACGTGGGAAAGAGTTGCAACAGACATATGTTCCTGGAGAAGAGATGTACGAAACGGACTGGTGCTCTTTGAGCGCAATCTGATCCAACAAACTGAGGATAGGCGGAAAGGCTCAAAACACAGTCACTTACTGCGAGACCTGCCTCGTCTTACAGATGCGGAAACTAACTTTCGCAGAGATTGTCACTCTCGCATCGGACTATATAGTCACCAGCGGTGCTGTCAGGTACGTCCCCAGCGGTACAACTCTATAGTCCTTCAGGGCTATATATATATATTTATAAGGGGCTTCTCATAAGTTTTTAGCCTGACCACGAAGGAGTAGGCGGAAACAAATTGAAATTTGGCACATGCATCGCTCATTAATTTTGTAATGGACATATGAATTATGACTTTCTTTCCTCAACTGGTTTTCCCGATATGGTGCATGGCATAACACACCCTATTGACCAGATCTGCACATCCAACGGTTTGTCAGAACAATGGAGAAATCAAACGCTAGGACTGTGATACAATTCTTGATGTTACAGGGAAAAACACCTACAGAAATACACAGGGAGATGGAGGCAGTGTTTGAGGAAGTCTGTCCTTCGTATGCTTCTGTAAAAAAAATGGTTTTTGCAGTTTAAGTGTGGCCGTTCTCATGTTGCTGATCTGCCAAGATCAGGCCGAACGTCCTCAGAGTGCAGTGATGCAAATGCTGCAAAAGTGAAGAAATCATAGACCAGGATAGGAAAATGACAATTGCAGAGATATCGGGTTCAGCAAAACTGAGTAAGAGTACAGTTTTTAGAATTTTACACAACAGACTAAACATGAGAAAAGTGTGTGCCCGTTGGGTCCCGCGCCTGCTGACATGTGAACAGAAAACAAACACGGGTTGATTGCTGTGGCCAGTTGCTCAACATGTGGCGGTCGAAAACATGTTGACGACCATGGTGACGGTAGATGAGACTTGGATTCACCATTGTGACCCAGAATCCAAAATTGCCAGCATGCAGTGGAAAACCCCCGGGCTCGCTAACACATGTCAAACCAAGAGCCAAAAATCTGCAAGGAAAGTGATGCTGACTGTTTTTTGGGACGTCAAAGGTGTCATAATGAAAGATTACATGCTTCATAGCAACACGGTTAATGGGCAGTACTATGCAGATCATCTTATCAAACTAAGAAAGGCTGTGACCAGAAAACGAGGGATAGCGCGTACGCAAATTCTGCCTTTGCTTCAAGACAACGCGCCCTCCCATTAAGCACTGCTTGTGCTGCAAACTGCCAACGATATGAATATTGAAATTCTTCCACACCCACCATATTCTCGAGATTTGGCTCCATCAGACTATTTTCTTTTCCCAAATCTTAAAAAACAGCTGGAAGGAAATCGTTTTGACAGTGACAAAGATGTCATACTGGCTTGCGATAACTGGTTTAGTTAGAAAAATAGGTTGTTTTATTCTGAAGGTCTTTTCAAGGTAACGCAGAAATGGCAGAAATGCATAAATTCACGTGGAGGCTACATTGAGAAGGAATAAGCACTGTGCCAAGTTTCAGTTTTCTCCGCCTACTCCTTCATGGTCAGGCTAAAGACTTATGAGAAGCCATATATATATATATATATATATATATATATATATATATATATATATATATATATATATATATATATATATATATATATATATATATATATATATATATAAATATGAAATGTCGACCACAGTATCAATCAGCAAGAGAATGCAGCAGCCAGAGAGATACGTCCCAAGAATCACTCAATGTTCCAGATGTCAGAGGGCCGGCCACAGCAGAGCAACGTGTCGCAGTAAGACGGAAATTTGTCGATACTGCGCTAATCATCACGCCTTCAAGGAGTGTCAGCTGGCTAAGCTTGACACAGATTTCCGAGCACCCAACAACAAAAGAAAGTGCGGCAACTGCCTGGGCAAACATGGAGCAAGATACCTCTGCTGTCCGTACCTGCAAAGACACAGAGACGTCTTAAAGATCGCCATCACCACAAAGACACCATACAACGAAGCAATACGGAGATGCGAGACAGCGACAGGTTGCTCACAAGCGGAAAGAGCCCAACTGCAAAGCCAAATAAACGAGCTAAAGAAGCAAGTTAAGCTACTCCTAACACCGTCACAAACCAGCGCTAATGAAAAACTGCTTGCTGAAATGAAGGAGATACAGCAAAACGTCAAACAAGAGATGGACGCACGGCCGAGATGAAGAAGGAGAACGAAGAAATCCTACAAATGATCAAGACCGAAAGAGAACTGCATAGACCTAAAATGGAAATCTTCCAAAACAAACTAACAGAAACCATACAAGAACTCACAGAGAAACCGCAAGACGAAAACCAAGAGATCGAGCCTGAACCGTAAGCTACAGCCAGCAGCCTAAACGCGACGCCCGAGGCAGACAAAGGGAAACAAATATCTCGCTAGACATCCGAAGAAAACCGAGATGAGCACCCTGATTACGGCACGGAAAGATCACGGCAACCTACCTTGGAGGAGCTACTAGCAGATGCAAGAGTGGAGGAACTCAGGCGCCAGGAATTCAAAAGGTGTTGGTATGAAAGAGAAGAGAAGAAACCCAAGAAACTCAGGAGACCGGTAGAATACCCAACTACATACTTGGAACGTGATTTTGCCGACTACTCATACTACATAGAAGACGGAGAGAGAAAACCATGGCTGACCGCGGAGGAAAAAATCGAAAGGCAGCAGAAACTCAAACTCGAAAGTGAAAACAGGCGCAAGGAGGAAAACGGAAACGTCGAAAAGCTGCTACAGAAACTACACAAAAAAGAAGACAAAAAGACCAAATAAAAAGTCCTTATAAGGACTGTACCGAGACGAGCCAGAAGCCTGCACCAACAAAGTGAACCACAAGAGCAGACAAGTACAAAGGATAGCCGCCGAACGACACCCAGCTGACGTCACAGACACAAACCAACATAATCAGTCCGAGACAGAACTCACAAGACAAGAATTAGGGTGAATGAACCCACATATACCACGGACCTCAACAATAACCATAGCTAAAAACGCAGGTTGAACGAGGCCGAATTTGGAATGTTTGTTTTGAAAATTGGAATTGGAATATATATATATATATATATATATATATATATATATATATATATATATATATATATATATATATATATGTGTGTGTGTGTGTGTGGTGTGTTTGTGTGTGTGTGTGTGTGTACCGTTGTTTGTGCCCTTTCCCTCCACAAATCCACACTGACATCACTAATTTCTGATTTAATATTGTTTCTGATTCTTTTAATAACTATTCTAAGTAACAGCTTTGTCATGTGAGTCATGAGACTTATTGTGCGATGCTCTTCGCATTCTAAAGCGCCTGGTTTATTTGACAGAGCTATAACGATGGATTTTAATAGATCACTAGGAATGTATCCACTAGAGTAAGAGTCATTTAGAAATTTTATCATCATTTCTATTCCAAAATCATCCACAGCCTAAACTTTCTCCAATGTGATATTGTCTGGATTGCGTGGCTTTCCTTTTTTTTTTTTTTTTTTTTTTTAATGCGATGTAGTTAATCTTCAAATACGTTAGTTTATTTCGTCTCATAATGTGCCCAAAAATCTTTGACCTTTTGCGTCTAATTTCTCCGAACAATTTACAGCTTTGACTTGTTTCTTGTAGGACTTGCTTATTGGTTTTTCTGTCTGTCCATGACATTCTTTGTATTTTCCCCAAAATCCACATTTCCACAACTATCAGATGTTTTTTTTTTTTTTTTAGCTTATCTGCTCATTGACCACGTTTAACATCCACGCAAAAGTATAGCACATCAACACCATTTTTCTCATTGCAATTGACATCTTTTTATTGGTTAGTATGTTTTCCATCTTACAAACGGCTACCTTTGCCATAACGATTCTTGTTCTAATCTCTTCAAGGCACCTCCCATAAATGTTATGACTGTTCCAAAATAGTTATTCCGATTCACTTCTTTAAGAATATTACCATTTACCCGTATATCACATTGTGGTATTTCTTTCTTCCTAGTGACGACCATATTCTCTGTCTTTTGGCAATTTAATTCTAACTCAACTGTGTACAATAATCGTATCTACTAAATATTGCAGATCCTGTTGATTGTCAATAATAATAGATTAATAATGTTATATATATATATATATATATATATATATATATATATATATATATATATATATATATATATATATATATAATACTAGCTGACCCGGCCGGCTTCGCCCCCTCCTGGCGGGGATCTATCTATCTGTCTGTCTGTCTGCCTGCTTGTCTGTCTGTCTGTCTGTCTGTCTGACCCGGCCCCTCTTCGCCCAGCTCCTGGTGGGGAGCATCTCATTTAATTCATATAAGTAGTCATATAAGCTCCCGTTCCCGTTCCTGTCTGTCTGTCTGTCTGTCTGTCTGTCTGTCTGTCTGTCTGTCTGTCTGTCTGTCTGTCTGTCTGTCTGTCTGACCCGGCCCGGCTTCACCCAGTCCCTGGTGGGGAGCATCTAATTTAATTCATATAAGTAGTCATATAAGCTCCCGTTCCCGACTATCTGTCTGTCTGTCTATCTATCTGACCCGGCGCGGCGTCTCCCAGCTCATGGCGGTGAGCGTCTCATTAAATTCATATAACAAAAAAAAAAAGTAACTTAAGAATGTCCTTCCACACACCATCCATTATTTTTTTTAATGAAACTTTTTAATCACCTACATGACTGTAGATAACTTCTTTAAACATAAAATGATGAGTTAGAAAATGTTCACTATTTAAATAGATGCATTGTTTTTATGAACACTTTGAAAATGCCTTAAAGATTATATCATTATTTATTACAACTCATATGACTGTAAATAACTGTAGATAAAGAGTTTATAAATCTTCGACAACAATGCAACAATCTATATATAAAATATATAGCAATGTTATTAAAAGTTAAGCCCCTTGAAATAACTTTTCTTAAGCTAAGTCCCCTCGCTATATAGAAATGATAATGTAAATTTAAATATTAAATTTTAGTAAGTAAATAGCTGATTGTACAATAACAAACTATGACAGTTGACTGCACGGGAATGAAAAGAAAACATGTAGTAAATTTCATCTCAATTGGATGGACCGTTCGCGAACGCATAAAGAACGGACATACATATACACATCGTCTTTTATAGATATAGACTATTGATGTTATGTCCCCTAATGGTGATTCCTCTCATATCTGGAGACATTACACATCCCTGTCGCACATCTCTCTTAATAGGCTGATATTGACCTACTTCTTTATCAATTTTTATGGCAGCTTGCTATTTCCAGTATATGTTATTTTTTAACAAGCCTGATGTCTTTCACATCAATTTGTAGATCTTCAAGCATCTTCATCATGTTGACATGTCTAACTTTATCGAAAGCCTTTGTGTAGTCAATAAAGTGAAGATATAGGTCTTTGTTTACTTCTATTGAACGTTCAATTAATGTTCTCAGCAAATACACATCATTTACTGTGCCCTTATCTTCTACGAACCCACATTGTTTCCCCCCTATCGGATTGTATTTTCTTCTTGGCACTTTGCATGATGATTCTTAGCAACATCTTTGTGATGTGGCTTATAATGCCAATTGTTTGATGTTGATCACATTCCAAGGCTCATGATTTCTTCGGGATGGCACTAAATATAGAATTACATAATTCAGGGCCCGCTCCATGGCGAAGAGGTTACGGACGTGGTTCGTGATCCCGCATACCCGCGTTAGAGACACAACTGCGCTCGATTTGGCAGCAGACCGCGTTGCGCTGGTTTTTTACGAAATGGTATGAGTGCCGTTCGTTAAGAAAGCAATGGCAAACTACTGGACGTAAAACTTGCCAAGAGATCACAACAGCAAAAATAATGCTGGTGTTGACTGCAACGTCCTGTGAAGGAAATGAAACTAACTTTTTAAAGACATAATTCAAGATGCATATCTCCAGTATCATATATTGTGTTCAGCAGTCTGGTGACCTGGTTTATTCCATAATCTTCTAAGACATTGGCCATTTCTTTTGTGATGTTGTCTGTACCCGGTGCTTTGTCAGTTTTCATATGGTTAATAGCATTCTGAACCTCCCATCCTCAAAATTGATGGTCCTTCGTTATTATTCAAAATATCATACTGTTCCTCTCTTATATCATCATAAAGGCCTTTCACAGAATCTGACCTTCATGTAACATCTGATCTTTTTCTATTATGATTTTGAGATCTTTGGTTTTAAGACAACCCATTGATGTGTGCGATCTTTTCTTAGTGATGTCATGAATTATTTTGTGCATTAATTTATTATTCTTGGTGTTTTGTTGGTTTTCATTTTTCCTGCAAAGCCATGCTTCTTTTGCCTCTCTGCACAATGTCCTAATTTGCCTGTGACACTCTTCATAATTTGAAATGGTTATTTTTGTTATTTCTTCATATTTCGATTAGTTTAATTTTCTTATTTGTATGGTGATTACACTCGTATTTTTTCACCATGCACAAGGTACTTTATCATTACGAGTCTTGTTATGATCTCTACACAGTATCTTATGTCTGGTATAACAACTTTTCCAAGATAGTTGAAACGGTTCATCTTCTTAAGAATATTATTGCCACCAACTGCAATGAATGCCAAATACAAGTATACTTGTATATGCTTACAGCTTAACGAAAAGAATTCAGGGTCAGTACATCCGTTACTGACAACTTTCGCTCTACACTGAAATCTGGGCCGTGCAGTAGATTTTCTCTGTTTGATGCAAGTCTTCGAAATGCCGCCCCACCTTCGCTGCTTATGCCGCCCCTTTACGGTGCCGCCTGATGCCTCTCTGTATCATAGCACGGCACCTGTGAAATGTTCCTAAATGGTTATCTATTATTGTCTGTTCCACTTTTCACATTGGACAGGGGGCAGCATTTAGTGTGATATTCACTGGCACAGGAACGGAGCATAATGGGGACGACCCATTGCCGTTAAGTTGGAACCTCGACTAACTAACTAACTAACTAACTAACTAACTAACTAACTAACTAACTAACTAACTAACTAACTAACTAACTAACTAACTAACCAACCAAACAAAAAAACCAAACTAACTAACTAACTAACTAACTAACTAACTAACTAACTAACTAACTAACTAACTAACTAACTAACTAACCAAGCAACCAACCAACCAACCAACCAACCAACCAACCAACCAACTAACTAACTAACTAACTAACTAACTAACTAACTAACTAACTAACTAACTAACTAGCTAACTAACTAACTAACTAACTATTATTGCAGCTTCTGTTTGTGTCAATATAAATTGATAAAAGTCCTCGTTTCTTTGTAATAAAGAAAGTTAAAGTTCAAAGTTAGTTGTATATCCTTTACAGGCAGTGTTGCCATCTCCCTTTGATGAAAAAGCACCAAAATCGACCCAAAAAGCACTAAAAAGCACTAAAACATTTTAGGAAGCACCAAAAAAAAAAGCACCAACTATTTTTATTACAAATGTAACAAGGTAGCACAGTATCATGTATTATTATCACTTCATATTACAATGAAGTTTATTCCAGATCCGCCAAATCCCAATCAGAACTACTTTCGAACCAAAAAAGCACCAAATTGGAATACTATTTTTTGGGAAATCACTAAAACAAGCACTGGTGGTATTCATTTAAAATGTTATAAAGTAGCACATTATAATGTATTATTATCACTGAATATTAGAATGAAGTTTATTCCAGATCTGCCAAATCCCAGTCAAACAACTCCTCTTCAGTTTCTGTAGCTATTTCCTGCTGTGTTTGCTCCTGCGATGATGAGGATGAGGAGGATGATTGAAAGAAACATGTATATGCCTCCTGTGATACAATTTTTCGCAGAATATCCTTAGGTAGTTTATAATCATGACAGCACTTGCCATATCTTTTCATTCCATATCTAATAGTCAAAACAGCTGTCAAAATCTTGATACTCAGTCTGTTCCGCAATTTTGATTTTATAACTCCCATCTGACTGAAAATACGCTCCACTTCCGCATTAGAATGAGGTAAAATGAGCACAGTTAAAACTAAATCTGTAAGATCTTGGAAAGGATTTTCACCGGTGGCATCCCTGTATGAGGCTATTTCTGCCCACAGTCCATGTGTGTCAGAGGTCTGTGTCCACTGCATATGATGATGTTTTCTCCACTGGAAATCTATGCGGATGAGAGTAGCTGCATCTTCTACAAACATTTTAGCAAGATCCAATATACAGGGCTTCATTGGCTGTAGACATTCACTTCCACTAAGACATGACATGGACTGCAACACTCGAACGTTATCGGGTGTACGTAAACGCAGCTGTGTCAATAGCTCTATTAAAAACTGGATGCACCTTCCACGAATTTCTTTCTCATCGGGAAACTTGTAGTCTGCTATTTCTTTCTCAAACTCATAACCTAGATTGGTATTAGGATCTAAATAATCTTGAATAGCATCACTTTCTGTTATTTTTTTCCCCAGGAATAGCAATCTTTGAACTGATAGAATCAATGAGCTGGACAAGATCGCTGAATAGTTTTGTTGGATCCTATATATCTGCTTCGAATTTCTTATTCACACTTTGACCTTCTCCGAGAATATGCTTGAGAAATATGAGATACACATAGTTTTTCATGTCGCTAAACATAGAATGTAGAAGTTCTGCTGTATAGCAGCGCTCGATGAGTTATTCTACATCAAAATGAGTTTTGAGCTCGACCCACTGCTGCAATATTCTGACAATGGCAGATTTAATGGACATCCATCGTTGTCTCGCTTAATTGAGCAACCTTCAGCGGATGTTGTCCATCATTTAATAAAGCAAAAAGCTCCCTGTACTTTGCTTGACGAAGACTTGAGTAAGAAAACCAGTTATATGTTTCTCTAATCATGAACTCTATGTTCCTGGGCAGACAAGCAGCTGTAGCCTGTGACACTGCCAGCTGAAGGGAATGACATACACACCTAACTAGTACCAGATGAGGAACTACGGATTGTAATTTTGTATATATTCCATTGTTTACACCTGTCATGACAGATGTATTGTCAGTGGCGAGTGCAACTAGTCTTTGCATCTCAAGTCCATTCTTGTTTAAAAAATCTATTAACGCATTGCATATTGCCTGCGCATTGCAGTCACTCACTTCATCTAAATCGTATTAAAGGGAGTTAAATTACTTGAATATTGCACAGTAATGTACTAAGACTGTTTTACTCCCTCTCTTCAGTTCAAATTCGGCTTTTTGGTGTCTCCAAAATGATTTTAAAAAGTAATGTTTACCCACCCCAAAAAGCACTAAAAAGCACCAAAAACTTTTTTTGTGAAGCACTAAATTTGCGCGGTAGCGCTAAAAGCTAAAATTTCGCACTAAATGACTTGAAAAAGCACTACATTTAGTGCGAAAAGCACTAAAATGGCAACACTGGTACTATAGCAGCACCCACAAATCAACGGTTCATTCCACAAGTACCTGGATCAGCTGCACCAGTCAAACACCTTCGTGAGAATAGTATTGACTGACAGACATAACTCAGGAATACCGGGATAACAACAGCGACGCCTAGTGCCGCGGTAACGCAGTGAATAGCACACTTGCCTGTCGACCCATTGATCATCGGACAATTCCTATAAAATTATTACGAGTACTTATATTATAAGGCAGGATCGGCTCTAGTCCAGAAACACAGAATCCGACCATTGCTGGGGACTGAACCCGCACCACTGTCATAGTAAGCAAGCGCACTAACCACTATGCCGCCACGGCTCCTATTACATTATTCAACAGTGAACAAAGTTTCTCAGCGACAGAGTAGAATGTTACACCGAATGTGATCGTCTTTTGTACCGACTTGTATCTGTATACCGACTTGTATCTGTGTGCCGACTTGTATCTGTGTGCCGACTTGTATCTGTGTACCGACTTGTATCTGTGTACCGACTTGTATCTGTGTGCCGACTTGTATCTGTGTGCCGACTTGTATCTGTGTACCGACTTGTATCTGTGTACCGACTTGTATCTGTGTACCGACTTGTATCTGTGTACCGACTTGTATCTGTGTACCGACTTGTATCTGTGTACCGACTTGTATCTGTGTGCCGACTTGTATCTGTGTGCCTGAAATCTGGGGTAATCGAATACAACATATGCAGGTCAGGGAAGTCAAATGAATGAGGCATGAATGCGTTTCAAGTTCAATAGCTGCTGAATCTGTCGTCTGCCTTGCTTCGATCTGTCTAGTTCTGCATACAAGAAAGCCAGACCCCAAGCCGACCTGTCAAAGATCTTACAAACAGATTAGCATACGCTTGTCTAGGTAGTCTAGAAAACAGAAGGAAACAAGTGGATTAGCGGGTTTACACTCTTGGAGATGTGCTCTTGTTTAATATATAGTAATTGCCAGTGATATGCAATGATAACGGAAAATTGATTGGAGAAATTAAACGCAGTCAGCATTATTTGGGCACGTTATGAGAAGAAATAAAGTAAATAACTTGGTGACAACCGGCAGGTTTAAGGGGTAAAGAACAAGGGGTTGAGTTGAGTTGAGGTGAGTTAAGAACCGGCATCACTGCACTCAGGACATTCCCATACGTGCTCCGTCCCCTCGTTCACCAGCCAGCGAGGAATCATACTACTAATCGTTACCACCGCTATCTGATTAAATGTTCTCCTGGTCTTCCCTCTCAGTTTTGAGATTCTTCCAGAACCCCTGTCGATCCCCCGCAATCTCATTCTTTCCACATATGGGTTCTCAATCTGTTCCTCCGCCTTCGCGGCAAAATACCACCAAGATGTGCATTCCCTGCTAGCCTATCAGCCGTACCCCCGCATGGCCAGGGCAAAATATCCATACAATTCTCACAATCTGTGACCTCTGAAGCGACGAGAGCCATTCCACACGAAACATTCCTTTCTCCACCTTACTTAGCATACTCTTTGAATCCGTAATGAATACAACGTGTGTTGCAGTAGTTACCTTTAGCCACCGGAATGCCGCTGTTACTGCCTCCACCTCCATTCTCATGTTGGATGTCGTAGTCTCATATGCCAGACTCTCCTTTTTCAAGACTCGCCCATTAGTCTTAGCAATAAAGCCCCAGCCACTACGTCTGTTTCTCACCACTGACCCATCGGTGTAGATGAGTATGTCACCTTGATGTGTGTTGCTCTAGATCTGCTGTTGCACTTCAAACTCTATGCGGCCCGCTGCCCATTCTCTGCACTCACCACCCAGTGTTATTATTACATTTTGCCAGTCCGTCATGTCTTCCGGAACTTCAATACACTCTCTTTCACGATTGATGGTCTCTAGATCACACACCTGACGTATAGAAAGTTCTGCCTGTGCCATCCAGGACCTGCCTCGTCTTAGTCTATGACACTTGACCATATCCATTGCTGCATGCAGCGGGTGATCCCTGTCTGCGGCAACTCTCAGGTACATTTTGGCTTGAAGGACCCTATGTCTATCCGTCATTGTTGGTAGCGCCAGGATATGTCTCAAGCATATATTTGGTGTGTCCTTTGTGCACCCCAGGATTAACCGCATGGCAGCATTCTGTATGCGCTCCAACCTTTCAAGCTGGTTCTTTGATACTTCAACAGCCCCAAACCATACTCAATGACAGAAATTATTAACTGCTGAAAGAGCCTGTACAGCATCCTCTGATCTACCCCGGTTGCTGCTATTGCCCTCAATGCATTAAGTCCCCTACCAGCCTTCACCACCAAAGCCTCCACATGATCCTTAAAAGACAAACACCTATCAAAGGTGATACCCAAATACTTCAGTTTTACTCTCTCGACTAAGAGGACATCCATTCAACATAATACCTGGGATGTCTGCCTTGATGATCCGGTTATCCAGGGAGTACCACACAACCGATGTCTTGTCTGGGTGTATAAAGGCCCCTGCGTCCCTGCACCAATCCGCCACCCTGTTTATCCCCACCTGAAAGTCTTTCGCCAAACTGGCCTTGTCTCTCTGTCTGTACACCAGCACATCATCTGCAAATGTCAAGATTCTACCCACACCTGGTGTCTCAATAGCTGCGATTTTGCTGATGTAGACATTAAAGAGCACTGGGGACAAGGCAGATCCCTGCGGCAACCCAGGTGTAATAGTACAGGGGTCAGAAGTCCAGGAACCCATGCGTAGTGCAACCCATCTAACAAGGCAAGGGCAGACCTCCATGTCCAACAGTGTGTGTATTAACCGATCATACCTAACCATGTTATACACATCCTCCAGGTCAAGAGCTACCGCCACTGTCTCCTGTTTATCCTGTAGACATCAAATGCAAAAGTTGCAGCATTGGCCCAGGTGTCCTTTCCAGGCCGGTAGCTCCCGAGTCCTTGGGGAAGCATATTCCGACTTTCCAAATGTTGCTGGAGCCTGCGTGCTACTATCTTTTCGAGGACTTTGCCATACGTGTTTTGCAGGGTTATGATTCGGTATGCATTAAGTCTGGAGTGTTCCTTACTGGCTTTGGTGGTGGGACCAGGTAGCTATGCAGCCAATCGTGGGGTATTTCCGCCGTATTGATGCTTAGGTTGAAACAAAGAGCCATCTCCTCCAAGTCCCCATAATTTATGTTCCTCATATAGGAGTACCTCACCCCATCTGGACCTGGCGCTGTGTCTTTAGCCCGCTTCAGTACCCGTCTAATGTCCTCCACTTTAACCTTACAGTCCTCCTTCCTAGTGACCCGTGACAGGGCTTCTCTGACGTTACCTCTAATAGCCTTATCTTGCTGATCCGTCTGTTTTAAAATCGCGCAAGAAAAACCTCCCCTTTTTCCTTGTCAGTTGTCATAGGTCGGTTGTTATCATCATAAACGGTGCCATGTGCACCAGGCATCACCTGTCTCTTAATCTGCCGGTGCAGCCTCCAGAATTTTCCCAATGTCACATCCCCACCGACTTCATTGATAAGCTCTTCTCACTTAATCCTCTCTGCCTCTGCTGCCTGGAGTTTAAAATCCTGCACCTTTACTTTTTTTATAACTTTCAGCCTATTTAAATTCGGTGTCAACTGAATTGGTCGCTCTCCGCACCCTCTGCCAATTCCCTATGGCCGCCCTCTTTTCCCTCCATGAATTCTCAACCTCTGGTGTCCACCATGGTGGTTGGGTGAAGATTATTCTTGTTGGTTTAGATCTTCCCTGTGATCTAAGGCGCCCCAAGAGCGAAGAGTGGTCGCGATCATAATTGAATGCCCTGAGAGCTCTTATAGCTCTAACTGTGCTGGACTTAGGTATCAGCACAGAACAGGGGAGGTGGTCACTTCCATAGTCTCCAAGAACGCTCCATTTTATATCTGATGTCGCCTCTTGAGATGGGTGTAATGGGTGTGAGGGGTGGGTGTGTGGTGTGTCTGTGAATGGGATATGTCTGTGTCGGTGGGAGTGTGTGAGTGTGGATGGGGTAAATGTGAGTTGGTGCAGGAGTGTGTGGGGGTGAGGATGTTTGTAGGTGGGGATGTGTGGGTGGTGGGGAGATGTGTGTATGGGGGTGAGAGATGTGTTTACGAGGATGTGTATGTGAGGGGAATGCGTGTATGGGTGGGGTGTTGTGTGGGAGGGGAGATGTGTGAGGGATGGGGGAGGTGTGGGATGTGCGGGTGGATGAAGGATGTATGTGAGGATGGGGGATGTGTGTCTGGCTGGGTGGTTGGGGTGTGTGTGGGTGGGAGGGTAGATGAGAAATGCATGTGTTGATGGATGGGTGGGTGATGTGTGGGTGTGAGTGTTTTATGGATGAGTACTGAGTGGGTGGATGTGTGTAAGAGATGAGTGTATGGGTGGGGTATGTGTGTGTGGGTGGGAAGGCGGATGTGTGTGGGTGGGTATATGTGGGTGGTAGAGTGTGTGTGGGTGGTTGGTGTGTGTGTTTGGATGAGGAATGTGTTAGTGGGTGAGGATGTGTATATGGGTGGGGAGATGTGTGTGTGTATGAGTGTATGGGTGGTGAGATGTGTAGTTAAAGGATGTGTCATTGGGATTGGAGATCGAGGGGTGGGGCTGGTTGGCGAGTGGGTGGGTGGAGGATGTTTGGGAGGGTGAGTGTGTGTAGGTTGGGGGTGGGTGGGGGATGTGTGTGGGTGCGGGATGTGTGGGTGGGGGAGATTGTGTGGGTGGGGGAGATTGTGTGGGTGGGCGATGTGTGTAAGTGGGGGATGTGTGGGTGCGGGTTTTGTGTATGGGTAGGTGCGGAATATGTGAGTTGGCGGGAATATGTGTGTGTGTGGGTGTTGGATAAGAGGTTGGGGGATTGCGTGTTTGGCTGAGTGGTTGGGGTTGTGCGGGTGGGTGGTGGAGAATATGTGGGTGGGTGAGTGTTGGTAGGTTATGGGATGGGTGGAGGATGTGTGCGTGTGGATGGAAAGATGTATGACGGTGGGGGGATGTGTGGATTGGTATGGATGGGTGGATGCATGCATGTGTGCCTGGGTTTATGTGTGGGTGGGTGGGGGATGTGCGGTGGGTGGGAGGTGTGTGTGTGTGTGAGTGGGGAGATGGTGTATGTGGGGTGTGTGTGTGTGGGATGTGTGGGTTGGGGGATGGGGGGATATATGTGCCTGTGGGTATGTGTGTGGTTTGGTGGTGGATGTGTGTGTATGTGGGGGACACGCGGATGGATAGGGGATGGGTGGGTGGGTGGGTGGGGATTTGTCTCATAACATGGTAACATGCATTGTTTATGGTAACAACATTCATTTGACAATGTTTTTTCCTATGTGAATGCATTATGCACTGATGAACGAAAGATGAGTGATTGGAAGGGCCGAATGTAAGACGGGCCTGCGTGCCCAATATGTTACACTTCGAAAATAAAGTTCGTTCGTTCGTTCGTTCACAGGATTGGCGATTTCCTTTAGGTTTCTAATGGTGGACTATTTAAATCTTGTGGCATGGTCTCGTTCACCCATATGTTTTACCAACTACCTGGATGACTTGTTCAAACAGCATCATCGATCAAGACCACTGATCTCATCCTTGACTCTGGTCATCGTATGAGACGGCCAACCTTGATCGCTCACACTCATCAACATTGCACATGATAATGATGAAGAGGATCATGATGATGACGACGACTTGTTTGTTGACCTTGATGTACTAGCTTTAGTCTATACGCGACTAAGCAGAAAAGAACTCTGTCATAACATTTTAAAATACAATGTCAATAAAAATCACTCCTAAGTGTGACTCACTGAGTATGTGTCAGCTGACATATAGACGTCCTTCGTCCGTTCAACTTCCTGAAATTAGACAGATTAGACGTCCAATCAGAGTCATGACTCCGGACATTGAACGGATGGCTGCTGAGCCATCATTTCACATTCATGCTCAAGAAAGACTTTGATTCATGTAAATCAGCGCTGGGGTAATTCTACAGTAACCAGAAGACACATTTCGTGTGATTGCGCTGTTCTGACCCGTGATCGTTTATGTTATGTCTCCTACTTGTAGTTGATGTAGCATTACAGTCACCATGAGTTATTATTTATTTAAAACTTATTCTATTTCAATTCAGATGTATTTGTGGTGATTCTCAGCACTTTGATACGTATCATGACGCACCTCGCACACATTCACACCTACATACACACACACTCACTCACTCTCTCTCACACACATACTCACTCACTCACTCACTCACTCACTCACTCACTCACTCACTCAC
>CAWUFQ010000322.1:0-50000 GCA_963921405.1 Cepaea hortensis | reverse complement strand
TGCGCGTATTTGTCTCTTACAGAGTTCCAAGATATCGGATTTTCCCATTTAAACAGATATCTTCCTTAGCAAATAATCCTATTGCAAAATCAATAAAGGTTATTAGAAAGTGTTCTTGAAAAAAAAAAAAAAAAAAAAAAAAACTACCAAGAGGAAAATTGTAGATTGTGTAAGTACGCGAATAATATTAAATATATGAAATTGGTGCTACACTCAAAGCACACACATTTATTAAAAAAAAAAAACTGTCTTCTATTCTCATTATTTCCTATCTCATTTCCTTTTCCCTCCTCTTTCTCGTCGTCGTCGTCCTCCTCTACTACTACTATTACTACTATTAATACTACTTTTACTATTATTACTACTACTACTACTACTACTACTACTACTACTACTACTACTACTACTACTACTACTACTACTACTACTACTATTACTACTACTACTACTACTACTACTACTACTACTACTACTACTGCTGCTGCTACTGCTGCTACTACTACTACTACTACTACTACTACTACTACTACTACTACTACTACTACTACTTCTACTACTACTACTACTACTACTACTACTACTACTACTACTACTACTACTACTACTACTACTACTACTACTACTACTACTACTACTACTTCTTCTTCTTCTACGCGTCGTTATCCTCCTAAATCTATTACTTTTTTTTAAAAAACTATCTTGTCTCCCCACTAACAATGATCCCTATAATGGTTCCGGTTAATTTTGTTTGGCTTGCACATCCATCCATCTTGCCAGTTGTCTCAACGTAGTGAACTCATACACACACACACACACTCTCTCTCTCTCTCTCTCTCTCTCTCTCTCTCTCTCTCTCTCTCTCTCTCTCTCTCTGCTTTTTACGATATGAGCAATTCTAGCTGACCCCATTTTTTCGTCTGAGTTAAGCGTCTTTGTGCTCTGACTTAAATCTAGAACAACTCCACTTCTAATTAAAGCTATGCTTTATTATTTTTTTGGCGTTGTTTGTTAAAATGCATTTCTCTACCCTCTAGGGATTTCGTTGCCCATTTGCTAATGATTAATTACTCCTATCCATATATTAGAACATATTGTTCAAAAATCTGTAATAAGTTGCTTTTATTTGATCTCCTTCAGGCACATACGTGCTCATCATCTCTTACAGCACCTGGATATCATGAGACAAATGGTGCTGGTACCATATTTCTATAGACTGATGGGTACTTGATGGTCATGGGTTAATATCACGCTCTTTCCACGAACTGAGGGGCATTGGACAAATGATGCTGGTCCAATATTTCTATAGACTGATGGGTAATTGATGGTCATGGGTTATTATCATGCATTTTAAACGAATTAAGGGGTATTGGACAAATGATGCTGGTCCAATATTTCTATAGACTGATGGGCACTTGATGGTCATGTGTTAATATCCCACTCTTTCCGTGAATTGAGGGGTATTGGACAAATGGTGGTAGGCTCATGCTTTTATAGATTGATGGGCACTTGTCATGGGTTAATATCACTCTCTTTCCCACATGTTGAGGCGTATTGGACAAATGGTACTGGTCTCATACTTTTATAGATTGATGGGCACTTGTGGTCATGGGTTAATATCACGCTCTTTCTACGAATTGAGGCGTATTGGACAAATGGTGCTGGTCTCATACTTTTGTTAGACTGATGGTCATGGGTTAATGGTAAATTCCCAGAATTTAACCCCATACACATTTCATATCGGGTCGTTCTACGATTCGTGATCAGATTGTAAACATATAGCCATTTGAAGTGAGTGGTACTTAAAAGTACCGTCAGTAAAGAAAGGGTCAATAACTCCGCTTCTAGGGGGAGTCGAACACACGAGCAGTGAGCTGCAGGCCAGCGAGCTAGCAAGTGCCCTACCGAGGGCTCCGAGCTCTCCTGTATGTAAAGGATCCGTTTACACCTCTGAAGGCACTTGGGGCATATGGTGCTAGCCTCATAATGTAAATCCAGTCAACATTCCAGGGGTTATGTGGTTAGTATCACGCCGACTGTTCATATAAGATGTCAATGTTTTTCTTCGTCTTGGACCTCGCCATTCAAAGCATTGATCTGAAACATTTCATTCAAAAGGTCAGAATTCTCTTCTTTGTGATTATGAATTCACATTTGTTTGTTGCCACATACAATATGCATGTTCTAAAATGTGTACCTTTATGTTTTTATGATGTTTACCCTCTGCAGTATTATGACCAGTCTCCTTTTGATTTCTGTTGCAGTTTCCACTGTTGTTAATTATCGGAGCAATTTATTCAAAGTTAGTTAAATTTTCAGTTTCTAAACTCGTTGATTGTAACGTTTGGTCGACAGTTTTTTGTTGTTATTTGTTTTATTTTTGTTTGTTTTGTTTTGTATTATCTATATGACTGTGTTTATTATTAAGGTGTTGAACTTGAACGTGTATTTTAACATATATAATTGACTGTTCTACTCACTTAGCATTGTTTGAGGGTCGATTCTTCTATATATCTGTTTTACACTAATTTAATGAACATTTTGACGGGTTAGGTGGCATTTTTACATTCCTTTTATATTTTCTGTGTAAATATTGAACAGATAACGGAAGGGAATGCAACGACGTCTTACTCCTATTTGCACTTCAAACCAGTCAGATTTGTCATTAACTATTCTAACAGCTGCTTGTTGTAAGTGATACAATGTGTCAGTTAAATGGACGAAATGTATTGGAAACCACATGTCTCTCATGATGTTCCACAATTTATGACGTTGATCGCAGTCGAAGTCTTACTGTAGTCTATGAAAAACGGATGAAGCTCTACATTGCACTTCAAGAATTTATCACATATGGTTTTCATTGAGAATATTTAATCTCTGATACAACTAAACTGTCTGTAACCTTTCTGTATTTCTTGTAATTCGTATTCTATCTTTCTTTCATTCCTCGTTACGAAAACTGATTAATCGAAATAAGCAAGCTTTGTTAGACGACGACTAATGTTGTATAGGCTTTGTCCTTAAAGCAGTTATGTCTAGTTGTGCAAAATATAGAACTTAAATCTTGCCTAGTGAGTAGAAAACCGAAGTTCAAACTTTCCCTTGGTAAAGCAACAATGTTATACTGGTGTAATTAGTATAATCTTGTGTATCTATAGCATTTAAGTTTTTATAAAGTGTTGTTTCTGCTCAGTCATCCTTTTCTTACAATTGTTGCATTAAGAAAGCAGTAGTTAACAATTATAAGTGTAATAAATTCCTCACAACATTGTTATTTGCGATTTTACCACAAGAACATTGTAAATATTTCTACTTTACGTATTTTCTCCAAACTAAGAAAAATCTACATTTAGTGATGGAAAGTTTTCAATTTCTATGTTTGTTTGCATTACAGCATCGGTACATCCTGGTGTGTGCCGTTATAGTTGTTTTTGTCCCGGGCTAGGGAATGAAAGCCGCTTACCAGAGCAGTTGCCACGTAGTGAAAAGGCTTGGGTTTGTTTTTAAGTCATGTCTTAACTAAGGCCCAACATACGTCCCAGACTTTCAGTAACTGACTGAAAAATAATCATCGGTGTCCATACTTTCAAGTAAAACATATCTGAATCTATGGTAACATTCGACAATATCTCAGGATAGATTTCTTCGCCGTTGATAGTTCTCCGTGAAGTATAGACCGTTGACCGAATCACTCTAAACTGCCATATTTTTTTGCTGTCTCTTGTCATCATGTCCAACCTTTACCATATTGTTCGCATCTGCTTCTGCTTACCTTTTCCGCGTGCATTTTTTTGGTTCTTACTTTTTCAAATCTGCCTCAAATTTTCTTTTTCACTTGTTTTTTATTTTATTCTTCCTTCTTGGAATTGTCTTTTTCGCATGTTCCTTGTTATTCATTTATATTTGACTTGACATGTCTTCTTCATGTGTTCTTTTGTCTTAATATATTTCTCCGTCACTTCTCCAACACTTTGTATCCCATAAGTAATTTCCAGTCTTGTTAGTTAACTCTTAACATTCTTGACCGTTTACACATTTTGGCTCACTAGTTTTCTCTAGTTTTGAGGTTTTTTTCCCCCGAACACCGTTAAAGTTGTATTGCATGTTATTGTTAAAACTAAAGTCATATAGCCACATTGTCACCAAAGCTAGGAAAAAACCCAGCTTAAATATGGCATCCAGTCATTGAGAGTTAATTGACTTCCCCGTGTATCATTATCTTCTGTAAACTTTTTTCTTCTTTCACTGTCATGTCTTAATGGAATTTATAGTAATAATCCTGAATTCTTCATTGTAATTATTCCATCCAGTGCTAGCACGTGTTAATGTGTCTTTGTAATTTAGACATCGTTGTTTAAGTTCGAATGCTTAATTAGTTCCATATGGTCACTATATTTAGAGTCAGTTGACAATGGAATGTATAAACCTCGTAGAAAAAACATGACCAACCTAGGCCCACATCTAGTCAGTACCCACGTGCTGTTCTGAAGCATACTTGGTTCCAAATGAATAATCCTCTCGTAGAGTTTCAGTGCCAGGTTTACACAACTGCTGGTTTCTGAGCTTGGGGATATAACGGGGAGCTCCGCAACCCAGCCCCTCTGGAGAGTGTACTAGTGTCGCGGGCCGACAGACAAGTCTCTACACCAACATTATTGCCATCGACGCAAGGTGTTTATATGACGAGCACGACCCGAAAGAGATTACACCGGATTTCAAAGTTAAAGCTCAGTCTTCCAGGGGATTCACTAAGCAGCCAGTTCCCATCTCTGAGCATGCAAATGTGAGACTTTGACAACCATGGTTGGTGTACATGATATTTGAGCCCACAGTATCCAAAGACATCTTCTTGAATCTGGGAGGTTAAACCTAATCCCTTTTAGATAGTGCTGATTGCTATCTTAGATGTAATACACAAAAGCTTAGAAAATTAATAAACTCCTTACAACAAATAAATTTGACTATCTTAGTCGTAAGACCCCAAAACCGTTGTAAGCTTAGGGGCAGTGAAAGAGTTTCACAATTCCCCGCCACACAGAGTCGATTGTTCGAAATCAGCTGCAGACTATTTAGATAGCATTGCGTTTATTTCGATGGTGTGAACGTCGGTAGTTCATAACACAATGGCGCATTTCTGAACTTAAAACAATGACTAGTAAATATCAAAGAGCCCTACATG
The DNA here is from genome assembly GCA_963921405.1 of Cepaea hortensis. Taxonomy (NCBI): domain Eukaryota; kingdom Metazoa; phylum Mollusca; class Gastropoda; order Stylommatophora; family Helicidae; genus Cepaea; species Cepaea hortensis. The sequence goes on along the minus strand of CAWUFQ010000322.1, from coordinate 44,824 downwards.
TTGAGGTTGACTGCGACTCCCTTTTAAGGACATGCAACTAACATAATGACCTAATTAGCCCAGAGACCTTGCATTTCTATCTAATAACCTTTTCCTCCAGCAATTGAGGCATAGCCGTAATGGAATCAATAATTTATACCACTTCAAACGGATTATGAAAGCTGATTGAATAAGATGCCAAGGGATCATGCTACATTAAAAAAAAAACCTGCTCGTTAAATGTGTGATGTAAGGATTATGAGGTTGCAAGGAAAGAAAACACTATTTGCTTGTTATTGGTTGTTCGCTTGGTTGCGAAACATTTTGAAAACTGGAGTTTTAACAATTAGGTCTGAAGCTTTCGCGTTCAGGTTGTTTATGCCATTATAGGTCTTATCTCTCTGTGTAGCTCTGGTGTAGATAATATTTTTCTCCCCTTGTTAAAATAACAACTGTTGCTCCGAAGCAGTCTCTTGTCATGATTCTGTGATGTGATAGAGTCGCCACATTTTGTAGGAAGGAATTCACAGAGGAATAGGTGGCCTATCTTTCCCCCACTTTAACAGGCGACAAGCCCAAGCGCCGAACCCGTGTCTACCCCTGCTCATGACAGTAATAACACTAGTAAAACTAAGAAAATGTACTGGATATCGGATCTTAAATAATTTTGGTGTTCTGAAAACGAAAATGACATTTAAAAATGTCGATTGGCTTAGTTTTGAAGATATATGCTACTAGTTTATTTAATTACGGATGTTGCAGAATTTCCCACTTCTTCCTATCTAATGCTGCCTGCACAATCATTACGACATGCGGACGAGCATTACCGTGCAAGAAATTCACACCGCGAGAAAGCATGCCGGGTCGTTTATTCTTGATGGATTTTTGCAGCTTGTCTAGTGTTTGCAAGTAGTGGGTAGAGTTGATGTTGACACCAGATTCTTTAAAGTCGGCCAACAACAGTCCTTCATGGTAAAACAATGCGCTCTGCATAACCTTACCAGCGGAAACCTGTAACTTGAATAGTTTGGCTTTTGGTTATCCAGCATGCTTCCATTGCATGCTCTCTCTTTTGCTGCTCGGCTCAAAGTGGTGACACCATGATTCATCGCCTGCCACTATGTGGAAGAGAAATGCATCACCCTCCACTCTGTAACGCTGCAAGTGGTTGAAACACCATCCCATGCTTGCCTCTTTTTGGTGTCGGTCAACATCCGTAGTACCCACTGTGAACACACTTTCGATATTGCAATTTCTTGTCCCACTTGACACATCAAATTCTTTCGCCAGCGAACGTATGCTTCGACAACGGTTCATCTGTACTGCTGCATCAATTTTGGCGATGTGTTTTTGTTGTTGTTGCAACAATATGCGCTTGACCCGGCCGTCGAAGATCTGTCGTGAACTGACGTCCTTTCCATAACATTCGTGCCCGCGTTGTCTTCGACACACATGTGTTACCATACGATGCCTGTATTCTTAGATGAATGTCCACTGGTTGACATCCTTCAAATGAAAGATACTGAATCACCGCTCTTTGAGATTCTTTGGACGGATTTTGGATCAAACCGGCCATTTTCTCAACGGTCAGAAACAGAACCTATGCTTCATGGGACGATAAGCACTTGCTATTTTATTCATTGGTCAGTACTTATCACATGACTATGACATGATCATGTTCAACGTACGCAATTACGCGCGGTGCGGCACGAACGGATTTCAACGCCCCTTTTAGAATAATCCATTCTGGTGGAGAGAAAAACAGCGAGGGGAGCACTTATAATGGATATAGAGAGATCAAAATTGATCAAAGGATATTGGGCTGTCTCATACATAATATTACTAGTAAAGTTGAGTGGAAGAATCAACATCATACTAGTTTATGTACCAAACAACAGACAGCGATGATGGCATCATTGATGCATTTTATAATTATTTGGAGAATGCCTTCAAGAAATGCAAGCATTCAGAGCTGAATATCATAATGGTTGACTTGAATGCTAAAGTGAAAAATCAACAAGACGGCTGCATAGTAGACAAGTGTGGACTATGGGAACAGAATTAAAGAGGTTGCAGACTTGTAGAGCGGACAAAAGAGCATGATATGATTATTGGAAACACCTGGTATCAATATCACCCAAGGAGATTATGGACATGGAGGAGCCCTGACCATAAGATCAGAAATCAGACTGATCACATTCTCATCAACAGAAGATTTAGAAATGCCTTAAAAGTCGTAAACAACTATACCAAGCGCAGACTGCTACAGCGCATAGATTAATCATAAGCAATATACATATAAAATTAAAAAAGGTCAAATATACACAAAGAAACTCACAATTTGATCTACGTGCACTGAAGAGTGAGGAAATAAAAGATACATTCAACTTAGAGGTAAATAACAGATTTGATGCATTGTCCGATATGTAAATATTATTCAAGATATCAGCGACCAATGGGAAATATTAAAGAAATCAGTCAACAAAATATAACTGCAAAAATAACTATCCCCAAAAACATGAAGATGATTGGAAGTAAGAAATTATGACGGAAGACATCTTCAAACTCTTAGAAATAAGGAGAAAAAAAAAACAAAAATAACCATGAATAAATATGAAAAGATTCACAGGAAAATTAGGGAACTGTACAAAGAGGTAAAAGATGCATGGCTTTTGAAAATAAACACAACACCAGGGAATATCAAATTAATGCTCAATAGAATTATTGACATCACTTACAAAAGAACACACATATCAGCGGGTTGTATAACAACCAAAGATGGCAAAATCATTATAGAAGAAGATCAGACTTTACATACGTTGTAAGATTAAAGACCTTGAAACCTTGGAATGTGATCAACATCGAACAATAAGTATAATGAGCCACATCACGAAAATGTTTGAAAGAGTTAGGAAGAAAATACAACCCGAAATAGGAGGAGAAAGATGTGGGTTCGTAGAAGGCAAGGAAGGATACGCTAAATACTGTGTATATGCTGAGAACGTTAAATGAACGTTCTATAGAAGAAAATAAAGGCCTACATCTATGCTTTATTAACTTAACAAAGTCTTTCGATAAAGATAAAGTGAGACATGTCAATACGATGAAGATGCCTGCAGATCTATATATTGATGGGAAGGAACAGGTATTGGAAACAACAAGCTGCCATAAAGATTGATAATGAAGTGGGTCATTGTCAGACTAGTAAGAGAAGTGTGCGACAGGGATTTGTAATGTCTCCAGATCTTTTTCCCTATACGGTGAACATATTTTTTTTTTAATTTAGAAGATATGAGAGGAATCAACATTGGGGGACGTAACATCAATAATATTAGATATATGGATGATACAGTATTTAATGAAGACAATGAGACGGATCTGCAACATTTAGTAGATGCGGTTGTTGCACACAGTGAACAACCAGGGTTAGAATTAAATTTTAAGAAGACACAGATTATGGTAGTCACTAGGAAAAAGAAAATACCATAATGTAATATACATGTTAATGGGAATATTCTTAACCAAGTGAATCGGTACAGTTATCTCGGAACAGTCATAATATCTAATGGGAGATGTCTTCAAGAGATTAAAACAAAAATCGACATGGCGAAGGTAGCCTTTTTTTAAGAATGGAAACTTCATCATCATCAAGTGCCGTGCCGGCTGGCGTAGGCGTTCATGGCTGTCCACAGATCTCGGTCTTTGGTGTTCTGGATCAACTCTGCTGAAAATATTCCTCCATGCCACCGTCTCAATCCGTCCAGCACCATTTCTCTTGGTCTGCCTCTTCCTCTCTTTCTCTCGATCATTCCAGTTGTCACGATGTTCTCCAATGAATCTCTTCTCATCACATGACCAAAGAAAGCTGTTTGTCTCTTTCTCATTGTTGTGTATAGTGTTCTAGTTTCATTAGCCTCTTTCAGGCAATCGTTGTTAGTTATTTTGGCAGTCCAAGGAATTCGCAACATTCGTCTTAAAAACCACATCTCTGTTGCTTCTAAGCTCTTCCTAATTTGTTCATTTACATTCCAAGATTCGCTGCCATACAGAAAAACTGGTTCTATATAGCATTTTAGCACTCGCTTTCTTACATTAATTGATAGCGACTTATTGCATAAGATACTCTTCATTTTCTGAGATGCGGCTTTTGCCTGCCCTATTCTGCTCTTAATCTCTGTTGTACATCTTCCATCTGATGTTATAAGTGCCCCTAAGTATTTAAAATTATCCACTGGGTTGAGAATTTCCTCTTCTATTTCTATGTCACATTTTGGTGTCCCCATTTTCTTTGATATCGCCATTGTTACTGTTTTTTTTTTGATATTCAAGGAGAGTCCTTTCTGTGCACTCTCTGATACTACAATGTTCAATAATTGTTGTAGGTCTGTTGCATTATCCGCCACCAATACTGTGTCATCTGCATAGCGTATATTGTTTATAGTATATCCTCCGATTAGTATTCCTGGCTTCTCTTTGATCTCTCTCATTATTACTTCGCTATATAGGGAGAAGAGATCTGGTGACAAGACGAGACAAAGGAAACTTACTGACCAATAAAAAAAAGATGTCATTTGGAACGAGAAAAAGAGTGTTGAAATGCTACAAAGAACCTGCACTTTTGTAAATATGTGAAACGGAGGCAATGAGCAGACAAGCTGAAAAACACCTAATGTCTGTGGAAATGTGGTTTCTGAATAAAATACAAAGAATGCCATGGACAGATAGAATAACCAGTGACTATGTCCCACATAAAATAATGAAAACCGTAAACTGATTAGATAAATTAGACGAAGACATTCACAATTTTTTGGTCATGATATAAGAAAAAATAAACTGGAGAACTTGTTGATAACTGGCAAGATCGAGGGGAAAAGAACAATGGGAAGTCAGAGAAGTAAATACCTGGATAGCTTGGTCATGTGGTATGGCCGAGACAAGAACACAGAGCTGATCCACGACTCTGGTGATCGTATAAGGTGGCACAACAGAACCATCTACAATTATCGGCATTTTACATGATGATGACCTTACACGAATACCTTGGTTCCATCTACAGACAGAGCCATATGGAAGAAATATAATGGATACAGAGGAATGGGGAAAAATAATGTTAAAGATGGAGTGATGGTATCAAGAACAACCTTCGAGAAATGAATACCAACTTACAAACAGCATTTGAAAGAGCACATAAAAGATCTTCACCCCTACCCCCCCCACCCCTACCCCCTCCCCCTTTACGCTTCCCGTCCCTCCCCCCTCAACACGTTATGAGGCAAATGCAAGAAAAAGAAGAAGAACAAGAAGATGAAGAAGAAGAACAAGAAGAAGAAGAAGAAGAAGAAGAAGAAGAAGAAGAATAGGAGGAAGAGCGGGAGGAGAAGGAGGGAAAAGAAGTAGTATATCAGCGTTAGTTATAAATTATAGAAATAAACAGGCGAAATGGTTTCGGTTGAAGATAGCTTTCGTATCAGATTGCTATTCTTCTTCTTCTTCTGCGTTCATCCGGAGTTTTTTTTTTCGGACGTGACTGTGTTGTGCCTTTTTACAGCAGAGTTGTGTTCTTGCGCTGTTAGGCCGAAACATCCGACTTCTACGGGCATTTTCTGACCGGGTTAACCTTCCCGGAGGTTTCTTAGGACGTTTGAATCTCACTGTTGTGGTGTTATTCCACCATCCCAGCTGGCCCATATAGAACAGCCAAAGACATCCTGGTCAGCCCTCAAGGGAAGGCAGGGGCAGACCATGGGCATTCCCCGCCATCCAAAGAGACGTCCATAATTTCAGAGCCGACACATAGCACTCTGGTACTGGGCTCACCCGAGGAATCGTCACGTCCTGCACATGACTGCTTAGCCTCACTTCCGTATATTGGGCCTTCCGTTCACCATAGGCTGTTCTTCTGGAAACCAGAAGGATGCAGTCTGCAGATGACATCCACACAGTGAGCTTTCGATTCAGATTTTCCATGTAATGGATTTGCTATCCAAGCAATATTCCATTTCGTGCCACAAGGACACCTTTTCCACTTTTTATGAAGCCCACACAGTGAGCATTTGATTCGGGCTTTTCACGTAATGGATTTGCTATCCAAGCAATATTCCATTTCATGCCTCTGGGACGCTTTTGTTACCAACTGTCATATATTTTTGAAGGGAGTGGGAGATCACTGTAGTGCATGCCCCATCTCTAACAAAAGATGTAGAGCCCCATCCTCTTCTATCTTCAATAACCCCAGAATATGAACCTTGAGTTATCTGCAGGCCTCGTTCTATTAAGTATTGTCTAGGAGATATAGATTATGGCCCTGGTAAGAATGGTAATTACTAACTGGGAATCCGCCCCTTCTCCAATGATTCTGATAGCTCTGGAGCCCCCTTTTAGTTGATCAAATCTGAGGAAAGTCTGGAGAATTTTCTCCGCCTGATTTAGATGAAGAAAACATGGATGTTGAGCAGTTGATAGATCTAGAGTCTTTTTATTTCCCCATTCAGTAAGTCATTATGAGTTAATTTATCTTTAAACACTCAAACACATAAACAATCACATTAGATTTTGACAACATGATGTACAAAGAAGTTGTTTACACAGATAGGTTTGAACTTGACAAATTAACAGAAGGTCAATTCATGTTAATCATTTATTGACTGGCCTGAGCCTTCTGGTCAGTACATACATCTCTGTTGTGATTTACACAAAGTAATAGAACAGTTGCACATTGGACCATTGTCCCAGACAAGCAATAATAAGCATCAATATATGAGATGTCAACAAGTGTGAAAACATAGTAAACATTTTGATGTTGTACATATTAAGTATGATAGTGGTGTCTCAACCATAAATATATCAGTGTTCCTGTAATTGGGTGTGTTTTCAACCTATGAGAAAAGTAACCTGGTGACTGGAGGATTAGGTAAGCCAGGGTCCATTGACTGATGGATCCACTTCAGGTCTGCCCGTATAGCTCCTCTGAAGGCCTCCCCATGCTCTGCTCATAGCGAAGTCATCCTCCATCTCACTTGTGGTTCATCTCTTTCTCTCGGCTTCCCTCCCTCAGGTCTGATTTAGGTGGTTAATTTGCTGATGTGTTGGGTGGTTGTTGGTATGTAGCCACCAAGATCACTGATGAATATTCGCATACATATATACATTCCTACCAATACAATAATAAGAAGTAGGTCGGAAGAATCTAAATTCCTGAAGTAGGAACTAGTTCCCCTCCCCTCCTTTTCTCTCTGAGCTAGTGTTGGGTTAAGTTGGGGTGGTCAGAGATTATCACACGGTGTACGCCTTGTATCAACTTGTTCCTGCTGTATGTAAATTCTCATTTGACCGGGGTCAGTGAACGTGTACAGTAAGACATTGACAAGAGTGAGAATATGTCAAGATGCATGTAAATAAATGACATACATTTAGAACATTTCTTCCACTAAATGGTGTTTACAATGTGTATAAATAATTCTCTGTGTTTTCCCAATTAACTACTTCTTCTTCTTGTGTCTAATAACTCTCTTCCATTACCTGTTGTTGTTGTGATGTTGAGTGTTGGGTTGTGTGGTGATGAGTGGTGTGGAGTGGTGTTGTGTTTTAAGTTATGTTGAGTCATGAGTTAAGCTCACTTCGCGTGAGGGTGTTCCGCGAAGCACAACTTTCTCATGTGTTGCAGTTCATGTGTGCCCTTATCTAATTAAATTTGACATAAATATAAATATTTATTTCGCCAAACCCTATTAATTCTATAGATAAAGGAGAAAGGAAAGATTGATTTCACTTTCAGCTTTCTAGATTGTAAATAGGCATAGATAAGTCTGTTTTAGAACAAGGCACTTATTCTAGTACACGAACTGTCTTTTCAGCTGTAGATAGTGGTGCATCTTTAGCAATGTTTCTGGTGAAATGCACAAGATTGCTTTCGAATCATCCCTTCTCACAGTTGTTTAGAATAGAATATAGTAGTGGAATGCACTTCTTAAAGTTAATAATTATCTCTAAGAATATCAGAGATTGTAGTTTCATCGATGAGAATATTCGGCCCGGGAATGGCTTTGCGTCGTTAGAATCTACAGTCGAGCATTTTTACATTTCAGAGGTTTTAATTAATAATCATACATTTCAATTGACATCACAAACATGGGTTTACATTACTTGATACATCGGGTTCTTAGTCTAATCAAGGGCCAACAAACGTACCTCGGATCCAGACTTTTGCCTTGCCCATTGAATTTTTGGTCACACACTCTTCTCACATCCGTCCATGGAGCGAGTTCAGACAAAAGTGCGGGCTTATTAACATTTCTGATGAAATAATAATATATGTTAATTATGCACTGGCGCGAAGGCGGTCATGTGGTTTTCCTATCCAATGGTTTTCTGAGCTTGGTCTGATGAAATCTTTCCAAGAATCCACGTCATTTGTCACTTGTTCAGTTCCAGTTTTGATGTTAAGTTTTAAGTCCCAATCTCCAATTGCGTTTGTGAAGTCAATTTCTTTTAATGTTGTTTCCTCTTTTTGCGGCAGGTGTTGATAATGAATAATGTTGGCTGCGTTATGCCACATGGCCCCACTCCAGATTGTTCTATGGTATGGAACTATGTTTCCAACATTTTCAGTCATCAAGCTGTTCCCATTTTTCCTCCCTTGTATTCTCTTCTGCATCTGATTGACCTGGTTCATCAGGCACTGGGTGTCGACTCAGGAAGTCCGCTCCCACATTCATTTTTCCAGGAACATACTCAACCTGGAACGAGTAAGGTTGAAGAAGCAGCGACCACCTCATAAGTCGGGCATTCAGAGTCTTAGATGCTGCGAGAAACATGAGTGGTTGATGGTCACATTGCACTGTGAAGTGTTTGCCATATAGGTATGCCTGAAATTTCTGTACACTCCATACGAGCGCAAGACACTCTCTCTCGATAGTACTGTAATTTCTCTCTGCTGCATTCAATTTCCTGCTAGCATAGGCTACAGGGAATAGCTCTGATGGTACATCTCCCTTTCTCTGCAACAGCGTTGCCCCAATTCCTATGTTACTGGCATCGGTGCGCAGCAAGAATGGTTGGTCGAGGTCTGGTAGATGTAAGACTGGATGAGCAGTTAATGCCTGCTTTAATGCTGTGAAAGCTCTCTCACAGTCAGCTGACCAAGTGACTTTCTCTGGTTTCCCCTTTTTGGTAAGATCCGTTAAAGGTGCTGACAGAGTATTGAAGTCCTTGATGTATTTTTGATAGAATCCACATAAGGATACAAATGATCTTACATCCTTCTTTGTTTTTGGACGAGGTGCTCTCTGGAGTTTGTCCACATTTCCCTCTTGTGGAGTTATCAGTCCATGAGATATCTTATGACCTAGAAAGTCCAATTCTTGGAATCCTATCTGACACTTCTTTGGTCTAGCCGTCAATCCAGTTTCTCTGAGGCGCCTGAACAAAAGATGCAGGGTTTCTACATGCTCTTCAAATGTTTCAGTTGCGATCAGGATGTCATCCATGAAGTGACTGATGTCTGGATGCTGTAGTGGGTCAAGTAATTTTCTCATCATACGTGTAAAGACGCTGGGAGCATTACTTAATCCGAATGGAAGAACGTTGAACTCATAGTGTCCTCCAGGCGTGCTGAAAGCTAACCATGGTCTAACTTCCGGTTTCACAGGAATCTGGTAATATCCCTTACTGAGATCAATCCTAGTAAAGTACTTAGCTCGGTTGAGTGCTGTGAAGAGTTTATTCTGATCAGGCAGAGGTTCTGCTTGGAATTCAGTTATAGCATTGAGCTGTCGATAATCGATGCACAATCTATGTTCTCCACTTGGCTTTCTCAATAATACGACGCTAGCACTGTAAGGTGATTCAGATGGTGAGATTATTCCTGCGGTGAGCAGCTGTTGTATTTCTTCCTCTAAAGTCTTTTGCTTTGCATAAGGAACTGGGTAAGTCTTGACTCGCACAGGCACTGTGTCATTCAACTTCATGTCAAATTCCTCCAAATCAGTTCTTCCTGGCTTATCAGTAAGTACTTCTGCATATTTTGCCATAAGTTCACTAATCTGCTTTTGCTGATCCTTTGTTAAGTTGGGATTGATTTCCACATCCTTAAAGGTCTCTTTGGCTTGCAGTTGGCACTCGACTCCCATTGTTGATCCTTCTTCGACTTCAGTAGCCACACTCATGGCCATCAGATGTGCAGGTTCGGTGGTTGAGGGTCTTTCATGATATTTCTTCAAGAGGTTTATGTGAAATACTTTCATCTTGCCTTTGACTGAAATTCTGTAGTTGGTACGTGAGATCTTCTCCGTCACTACATAAGGTCCTCTCCATCCTATTTGCAGCTTATTCTGACTGGTTGGAAGCAGCAACATCACCTTCTCTCCCACCTCTAACTCTCTATCCTTTGCCTTGCGGTTGAAGTTACGAGCAATTCTTCGTCTGGCTTGACGTAGATTGACATTCGCTTGTTTCCAACTGTGTTGTAAACGATTTTTCAACTCGGCAACATATGTAGATGCAGTAACGACTGTATCATCTGTAGTATTATCAGTCCATGTTCGCAGTAACGCCTCAAGGGGTCCTTTGATTGGTCGTCCAAACAACAGTGTGGCTGGAGCAAAACCTGTTGAGTGATGGGGTACTTCCCTGTAAGCGAATAAAGCTGCGGGTAAATACAAGTCCCAATCCTCTGTCTTCTCCTGGGCAATTTTGCGCAGGATACTAATCAATGTCCCGTTCCACCTTTCCACAAGTCCATTTGACTGAGGGTGATATGGTGAACTGAAGATATGGCGTGCATGAAAAAGTCTGAAGGTCTCTTCCATGAGCTTACCACGAAACTGAACCGTTGTCCGTCAAGATCCTTTGTGGGAATCCTAGACGTGTGAATATTCCTAATAATGCATCAGCGACGTGTTTGGAGTCACAGCTGGGCATAGGAACTGCTTCGGCCCACATGGTTGTTGTGTCCACAAGCGTTAATATGAATCGGTTTCGCCTCTTCGTTGCTGAGAGAGGTCCGATTATGTCTACTGCCACTTTCTCAAATGGAATTCCAGTGATTGGCGATTCACCCAACATTGCCGGTGGTGTCCGGTGTTTTGGTGATACTTTCTGACACTGTGGGCATGATTTTACAAACCGTTGTATGTCTGAATTCATCCCTGGCCAAAAGTAGTGAGTGGTAATCCGCTGTGTAGTAGCGTTGATACCCATGTGCCCACTGAATGGTAGACTGTGACCCATCTCTAAGATCTGAGTCCTGTATTGAGTTGGTACAACAAGTTGATTAAACTCTTGTCCAGCTCGTCCTGCTTTTATGTAAAGAAGTGCTGACTTCATGAACAGATCACCTTTACGTAGAGGTAAATGTGATTTTGGCAGTTTTCTGAAGCAGGGTTCCAAGGTGCTGTCGGCTTCTTGTGCCCTCCTCAGTTCCTCCGTTCGAGGGATTGGCGTAGTTGTTTCTGGAGTTTTTGTTGCCTGTGATCGAGTGGTCATGGTCGCCATCGCCACAGGTTGAACAGGTTCTCCCAGAACGATAAATCTACGGCCGAGGATTACAGGATATATCGGATCGTCCAAGATTGCTGCCTTGATCGTCCCAGTGACATACCGCGAGGCTATGTTCACTTTTGCCACTGGAAGAGACATATTTGTTGAACTCTTCAGTGGTCCCTGCAATTCCACTATTTCCTGTGTCACCTGTTCAGGGTGAACTAAGGATGATGAGACAACACAGTCATATGATAATCCAGTATCATATAAACAGGTCGTTTTGAATCCATTTAGTAAGATGGATTCCACAACCGGAATACGAGATGATGTGTCTTGATGAGGTGTCTGTTTGGACGTTTCACCAGTGCTCACTTTTCACTCTTTTCGGTTGGCCAAACATGCCGCTGTGTGTGGAGGTGGCTTCTTTCTGCAACTCTGAAATGTGTGACCCCTAATTTTGCAATGGGTACAGAATGGTTTGTCCTCCCTCGGCGCTGTTTGGACTGAGTGTTGAGTGTTTTTCGGGGATTTCCCCTTTTTCCCGGTGGCTACAGTGTTTTCACCCTCTTTTGGCTGTGGAGTTTTGTTTTGAGAGGGGGTGTTGTTCGAACGTCCCTTTCCTCCCATCTCCTTTTGAGATTTCTCAAATCTCTCTGCCAGGATGATTATAGTTTCCAGGCGGTCAGCCCCGTTTTGGGTTAGGAATGCCTTCATTTCGTTCTGCATTTTCCCCTTGATCTGATCAATGATAATCATTTCACGGAGTCCTTCATAATTTTCCTCAAATCCTCCCAAGCAAGTCCATCTTTGTATGTATGACTTCAGTCTTTCCACTAGTTGTGCGTAGCTCTCACCCGGTTCCTTCCTTGCGGCTTTGAACCTGAGTTTATAAGATTCGGCGTCCACTTCGAATCGACTCAAGAGTGCCGTCTTGAGTGTTGTGTAGTTCTGTTGTTCCTCTCTAGTGAGTCTTGAGAACACTTCATACGCCGTGGATCTTAAGGCCTGCGCCAACTTCGTCGCCCATCTACTTTCTTCAAGCCCACAGCTGACAGCCATTGCCTCGAAGCGTGATAAAAATCCTTCGATGTGGTCAGTCTGTTCATTAAAGGGTTCCAGAGGAAATGACATAGCTCCTGAATTAAGTTGAGAGACGTGAGGTGGTTCTGTCACTGGCGATCCTGATGAGGTTGAGGGTGTAGGACCACTCCCTTTCTCTATCCTCCGGATCTCCACTTCAATCTCCATTCTCCTCAACTCCAGTTGGTGTTGACGCTCTCTCTCCTTATCTTCCATTTCAGCCTGTAGTCGTTTCTCTTTCTCCTCCAATTCTGCTTGAAATCGTTTCTCTTTCTCCTCCAATTCTGCTTGAAATCGTTTCTCTTTCTCCTCCAATTCTGCTTGAAACTGTTTGTCCCTCTCAGCCAATTCAGCCTGAAGCTGTTTTTCTTTCTCAGCCAAGTCAGCCTGAAGTTGTTTTTCTTTGAGAGCCAATTCAGCCTGCAGTCTCTCTCTTTTGTCGAATGCATCTGAAACATAGTTAGCTAGCTCAAGGCCATCTAACCCGCACTCCCTACCTGTTTCTGTTATTTGGGCTCTAAACTTTGCAGTTTCCGCCATGTCTATAATTTATTGCTTTGCTCTGCCTATCAATATAATTGCAGTTAGTCTGATCCGCGTAAGTTTGTCAGTCCCTGATCTGCAAAGATACAACAGAGCATGTGCAATATTAAAAACACCCTATGTTATGTCTGTCTGTCAATGCTGGAAAAGCCAAAGGCAGCAGGCACTGAAGTAACCACAATTAATTCCTAGTAAAGAAAAGAATCTGAAATTAGACAGAGTTTTCCCAACGGATAAGATTTTCCGGTGGTTGATGAAATGCTGTTAAGTTCAGACTCCACAGGAATAGAACACCTTCTCTGAAAGAGAAGTAGTGTTGGTAGAGTAGATACACACTATATATTTCACCTGGAGCAACTCTCTCTGAAGTATAAGCCTATTTGAACATGGCCCCCTTCTCCAGGAGTAAAATCAGTCACCTACACTTATTTATCTATAAATGTCATTCATATCATGTGGCTGTCAATCAATACCCCACATGGTATCTGTTAAACATTCTAGAAAATAACTGTGTTCAAAATCTAAGATAATTGTGTTCATGTATTTTTATATAATTGTTTAAAGGTTAACATATGGGAACCATCCAGGACGTAGACCGCAATATGTCATATATTTTTGAAGGGAGTGGGAGATCACTGTAGTGCATGCCCCATCTCTAACAAAAGATGTAGAGCCCCATCCTCTTCTATCTTCAATAACCCCAGAATATGAACCTTGAGTTATCTGCAGGCCTCGTTCTATTAAGTATTGTCTAGGAGATATAGATTATGGCCCTGGTAAGAATGGTAATTACTAACTGGGAATCTGCCCCTTCTCCAATGATTCTGATAGCTCTGGAGCCCCCTTTTAGTTGATCAAATCTGAGGAAAGTCTGGAGAATTTTCTCCGCCTGATTTAGATGAAGAAAACATGGATGTTGAGCATATGATAGATCTAGAGTCTTTTTATTTCCCCATTCAGTAAGTCATTATGAGTTAATTTATCTTTAAACACTCAAACACATAAACAATCACATTAGATTTTGACAACATGATGTACAAAGAAGTTGTTTACACAGATAGGTTTGAACTTGACAAATTAACAGAAGGTCAATTCATGTTAATCATTTATTGACTGGCCTGAGCCTTCTGGTCAGTACATACATCTCTGTTGTGATTTACACAAAGTAATAGAACAGTTGCACATTGGACCATTGTCCCAGACAAGCAATAATAAGCATCAATATATGAGATGTCAACAAGTGTGAAAACATAGTAAACATTTTGATGTTGTACATATTAAGTATGATAGTGGTGTCTCAACCATAAATATATCAGTGTTCCTGTAATTGGGTGTGTTTTCAACCTATGAGAAAAGTAACCTGGTGACTGGAGGATTAGGTAAGCCAGGGTCCATTGACTGATGGATCCACTTCAGGTCTGCCCGTATAGCTCCTCTGAAGGCCTCCCCATGCTCTGCTCATAGCGAAGTCATCCTCCATCTCACTTGTGGTTCATCTCTTTCTCTCGGCTTCCCTCCCTCAGGTCTGATTTAGGTGGTTAATTTGCTGATGTGTTGGGTGGTTGTTGGTATGTAGCCACCAAGATCACTGATGAATATTCGCATACATATATACATTCCTACCAATACAATAATAAGAAGTAGGTCGGAAGAATCTAAATTCCTGAAGTAGGAACTAGTTCCCCTCCCCTCCTTTTCTCTCTGAGCTAGTGTTGGGTTAAGTTGGGGTGGTCAGAGATTATCACACGGTGTACGCCTTGTATCAACTTGTTCCTGCTGTATGTAAATTCTCATTTGACCGGGGTCAGTGAACGTGTACAGTAAGACATTGACAAGAGTGAGAATATGTCAAGATGCATGTAAATAAATGACATACATTTAGAACATTTCTTCCACTAAATGGTGTTTACAATGTGTATAAATAATTCTCTGTGTTTTCCCAATTAACTACTTCTTCTTCTTGTGTCTAATAACTCTCTTCCATTACCTGTTGTTGTTGTGATGTTGAGTGTTGGGTTGTGTGGTGATGAGTGGTGTGGAGTGGTGTTGTGTTTTAAGTTATGTTGAGTCATGAGTTAAGCTCACTTCGCGTGAGGGTGTTCCGCGAAGCACAACTTTCTCATGTGTTGCAGTTCATGTGTGCCCTTATCTAATTAAATTTGACATAAATATAAATATTTATTTCGCCAAACCCTATTAATTCTATAGATAAAGGAGAAAGGAAAGATTGATTTCACTTTCAGCTTTCTAGATTGTAAATAGGCATAGATAAGTCTGTTTTAGAACAAGGCACTTATTCTAGTACACGAACTGTCTTTTCAGCTGTAGATAGTGGTGCATCTTTAGCAATGTTTCTGGTGAAATGCACAAGATTGCTTTCGAATCATCCCTTCTCACAGTTGTTTAGAATAGAATATAGTAGTGGAATGCACTTCTTAAAGTTAATAATTATCTCTAAGAATATCAGAGATTGTAGTTTCATCGATGAGAATATTCGGCCCGGGAATGGCTTTGCGTCGTTAGAATCTACAGTCGAGCATTTTTACATTTCAGAGGTTTTAATTAATAATCATACATTTCAATTGACATCACAAACATGGGTTTACATTACTTGATACATCGGGTTCTTAGTCTAATCAAGGGCCAACAAACGTACCTCGGATCCAGACTTTTGCCTTGCCCATTGAATTTTTGGTCACACACTCTTCTCACATCCGTCCATGGAGCGAGTTCAGACAAAAGTGCGGGCTTATTAACATTTCTGATGAAATAATAATATATGTTAATTATGCACTGGCGCGAAGGCGGTCATGTGGTTTTCCTATCCAATGGTTTTCTGAGCTTGGTCTGATGAAATCTTTCCAAGAATCCACGTCATTTGTCACTTGTTCAGTTCCAGTTTTGATGTTAAGTTTTAAGTCCCAATCTCCAATTGCGTTTGTGAAGTCAATTTCTTTTAATGTTGTTTCCTCTTTTTGCGGCAGGTGTTGATAATGAATAATGTTGGCTGCGTTATGCCACATGGCCCCACTCCAGATTGTTCTATGGTATGGAACTATGTTTCCAACATTTTCAGTCATCAAGCTGTTCCCATTTTTCCTCCCTTGTATTCTCTTCTGCATCTGATTGACCTGGTTCATCAGGCACTGGGTGTCGACTCAGGAAGTCCGCTCCCACATTCATTTTTCCAGGAACATACTCAACCTGGAACGAGTAAGGTTGAAGAAGCAGCGACCACCTCATAAGTCGGGCATTCAGAGTCTTAGATGCTGCGAGAAACATGAGTGGTTGATGGTCACATTGCACTGTGAAGTGTTTGCCATATAGGTATGCCTGAAATTTCTGTACACTCCATACGAGCGCAAGACACTCTCTCTCGATAGTACTGTAATTTCTCTCTGCTGCATTCAATTTCCTGCTAGCATAGGCTACAGGGAATAGCTCTGATGGTACATCTCCCTTTCTCTGCAACAGCGTTGCCCCAATTCCTATGTTACTGGCATCGGTGCGCAGCAAGAATGGTTGGTCGAGGTCTGGTAGATGTAAGACTGGATGAGCAGTTAATGCCTGCTTTAATGCTGTGAAAGCTCTCTCACAGTCAGCTGACCAAGTGACTTTCTCTGGTTTCCCCTTTTTGGTAAGATCCGTTAAAGGTGCTGACAGAGTATTGAAGTCCTTGATGTATTTTTGATAGAATCCACATAAGGATACAAATGATCTTACATCCTTCTTTGTTTTTGGACGAGGTGCTCTCTGGAGTTTGTCCACATTTCCCTCTTGTGGAGTTATCAGTCCATGAGATATCTTATGACCTAGAAAGTCCAATTCTTGGAATCCTATCTGACACTTCTTTGGTCTAGCCGTCAATCCAGTTTCTCTGAGGCGCCTGAACAAAAGATGCAGGGTTTCTACATGCTCTTCAAATGTTTCAGTTGCGATCAGGATGTCATCCATGAAGTGACTGATGTCTGGATGCTGTAGTGGGTCAAGTAATTTTCTCATCATACGTGTAAAGACGCTGGGAGCATTACTTAATCCGAATGGAAGAACGTTGAACTCATAGTGTCCTCCAGGCGTGCTGAAAGCTAACCATGGTCTAACTTCCGGTTTCACAGGAATCTGGTAATATCCCTTACTGAGATCAATCCTAGTAAAGTACTTAGCTCGGTTGAGTGCTGTGAAGAGTTTATTCTGATCAGGCAGAGGTTCTGCTTGGAATTCAGTTATAGCATTGAGCTGTCGATAATCGATGCACAATCTATGTTCTCCACTTGGCTTTCTCAATAATACGACGCTAGCACTGTAAGGTGATTCAGATGGTGAGATTATTCCTGCGGTGAGCAGCTGTTGTATTTCTTCCTCTAAAGTCTTTTGCTTTGCATAAGGAACTGGGTAAGTCTTGACTCGCACAGGCACTGTGTCATTCAACTTCATGTCAAATTCCTCCAAATCAGTTCTTCCTGGCTTATCAGTAAGTACTTCTGCATATTTTGCCATAAGTTCACTAATCTGCTTTTGCTGATCCTTTGTTAAGTTGGGATTGATTTCCACATCCTTAAAGGTCTCTTTGGCTTGCAGTTGGCACTCGACTCCCATTGTTGATCCTTCTTCGACTTCAGTAGCCACACTCATGGCCATCAGATGTGCAGGTTCGGTGGTTGAGGGTCTTTCATGATATTTCTTCAAGAGGTTTATGTGAAATACTTTCATCTTGCCTTTGACTGAAATTCTGTAGTTGGTACGTGAGATCTTCTCCGTCACTACATAAGGTCCTCTCCATCCTATTTGCAGCTTATTCTGACTGGTTGGAAGCAGCAACATCACCTTCTCTCCCACCTCTAACTCTCTATCCTTTGCCTTGCGGTTGAAGTTACGAGCAATTCTTCGTCTGGCTTGACGTAGATTGACATTCGCTTGTTTCCAACTGTGTTGTAAACGATTTTTCAACTCGGCAACATATGTAGATGCAGTAACGACTGTATCATCTGTAGTATTATCAGTCCATGTTCGCAGTAACGCCTCAAGGGGTCCTTTGATTGGTCGTCCAAACAACAGTGTGGCTGGAGCAAAACCTGTTGAGTGATGGGGTACTTCCCTGTAAGCGAATAAAGCTGCGGGTAAATACAAGTCCCAATCCTCTGTCTTCTCCTGGGCAATTTTGCGCAGGATACTAATCAATGTCCCGTTCCACCTTTCCACAAGTCCATTTGACTGAGGGTGATATGGTGAACTGAAGATATGGCGTGCATGAAAAAGTCTGAAGGTCTCTTCCATGAGCTTACCACGAAACTGAACCGTTGTCCGTCAAGATCCTTTGTGGGAATCCTAGACGTGTGAATATTCCTAATAATGCATCAGCGACGTGTTTGGAGTCACAGCTGGGCATAGGAACTGCTTCGGCCCACATGGTTGTTGTGTCCACAAGCGTTAATATGAATCGGTTTCGCCTCTTCGTTGCTGAGAGAGGTCCGATTATGTCTACTGCCACTTTCTCAAATGGAATTCCAGTGATTGGCGATTCACCCAACATTGCCGGTGGTGTCCGGTGTTTTGGTGATACTTTCTGACACTGTGGGCATGATTTTACAAACCGTTGTATGTCTGAATTCATCCCTGGCCAAAAGTAGTGAGTGGTAATCCGCTGTGTAGTAGCGTTGATACCCATGTGCCCACTGAATGGTAGACTGTGACCCATCTCTAAGATCTGAGTCCTGTATTGAGTTGGTACAACAAGTTGATTAAACTCTTGTCCAGCTCGTCCTGCTTTTATGTAAAGAAGTGCTGACTTCATGAACAGATCACCTTTACGTAGAGGTAAATGTGATTTTGGCAGTTTTCTGAAGCAGGGTTCCAAGGTGCTGTCGGCTTCTTGTGCCCTCCTCAGTTCCTCCGTTCGAGGGATTGGCGTAGTTGTTTCTGGAGTTTTTGTTGCCTGTGATCGAGTGGTCATGGTCGCCATCGCCACAGGTTGAACAGGTTCTCCCAGAACGATAAATCTACGGCCGAGGATTACAGGATATATCGGATCGTCCAAGATTGCTGCCTTGATCGTCCCAGTGACATACCGCGAGGCTATGTTCACTTTTGCCACTGGAAGAGACATATTTGTTGAACTCTTCAGTGGTCCCTGCAATTCCACTATTTCCTGTGTCACCTGTTCAGGGTGAACTAAGGATGATGAGACAACACAGTCATATGATAATCCAGTATCATATAAACAGGTCGTTTTGAATCCATTTAGTAAGATGGATTCCACAACCGGAATACGAGATGATGTGTCTTGATGAGGTGTCTGTTTGGACGTTTCACCAGTGCTCACTTTTCACTCTTTTCGGTTGGCCAAACATGCCGCTGTGTGTGGAGGTGGCTTCTTTCTGCAACTCTGAAATGTGTGACCCCTAATTTTGCAATGGGTACAGAATGGTTTGTCCTCCCTCGGCGCTGTTTGGACTGAGTGTTGAGTGTTTTTCGGGGATTTCCCCTTTTTCCCGGTGGCTACAGTGTTTTCACCCTCTTTTGGCTGTGGAGTTTTGTTTTGAGAGGGGGTGTTGTTCGAACGTCCCTTTCCTCCCATCTCCTTTTGAGATTTCTCAAATCTCTCTGCCAGGATGATTATAGTTTCCAGGCGGTCAGCCCCGTTTTGGGTTAGGAATGCCTTCATTTCGTTCTGCATTTTCCCCTTGATCTGATCAATGATAATCATTTCACGGAGTCCTTCATAATTTTCCTCAAATCCTCCCAAGCAAGTCCATCTTTGTATGTATGACTTCAGTCTTTCCACTAGTTGTGCGTAGCTCTCACCCGGTTCCTTCCTTGCGGCTTTGAACCTGAGTTTATAAGATTCGGCGTCCACTTCGAATCGACTCAAGAGTGCCGTCTTGAGTGTTGTGTAGTTCTGTTGTTCCTCTCTAGTGAGTCTTGAGAACACTTCATACGCCGTGGATCTTAAGGCCTGCGCCAACTTCGTCGCCCATCTACTTTCTTCAAGCCCACAGCTGACAGCCATTGCCTCGAAGCGTGATAAAAATCCTTCGATGTGGTCAGTCTGTTCATTAAAGGGTTCCAGAGGAAATGACATAGCTCCTGAATTAAGTTGAGAGACGTGAGGTGGTTCTGTCACTGGCGATCCTGATGAGGTTGAGGGTGTAGGACCACTCCCTTTCTCTATCCTCCGGATCTCCACTTCAATCTCCATTCTCCTCAACTCCAGTTGGTGTTGACGCTCTCTCTCCTTATCTTCCATTTCAGCCTGTAGTCGTTTCTCTTTCTCCTCCAATTCTGCTTGAAATCGTTTCTCTTTCTCCTCCAATTCTGCTTGAAATCGTTTCTCTTTCTCCTCCAATTCTGCTTGAAACTGTTTGTCCCTCTCAGCCAATTCAGCCTGAAGCTGTTTTTCTTTCTCAGCCAAGTCAGCCTGAAGTTGTTTTTCTTTGAGAGCCAATTCAGCCTGCAGTCTCTCTCTTTTGTCGAATGCATCTGAAACATAGTTAGCTAGCTCAAGGCCATCTAACCCGCACTCCCTACCTGTTTCTGTTATTTGGGCTCTAAACTTTGCAGTTTCCGCCATGTCTATAATTTATTGCTTTGCTCTGCCTATCAATATAATTGCAGTTAGTCTGATCCGCGTAAGTTTGTCAGTCCCTGATCTGCAAAGATACAACAGAGCATGTGCAATATTAAAAACACCCTATGTTATGTCTGTCTGTCAATGCTGGAAAAGCCAAAGGCAGCAGGCACTGAAGTAACCACAATTAATTCCTAGTAAAGAAAAGAATCTGAAATTAGACAGAGTTTTCCCAACGGATAAGATTTTCCGGTGGTTGATGAAATGCTGTTAAGTTCAGACTCCACAGGAATAGAACACCTTCTCTGAAAGAGAAGTAGTGTTGGTAGAGTAGATACACACTATATATTTCACCTGGAGCAACTCTCTCTGAAGTATAAGCCTATTTGAACATGGCCCCCTTCTCCAGGAGTAAAATCAGTCACCTACACTTATTTATCTATAAATGTCATTCATATCATGTGGCTGTCAATCAATACCCCACATGGTATCTGTTAAACATTCTAGAAAATAACTGTGTTCAAAATCTAAGATAATTGTGTTCATGTATTTTTATATAATTGTTTAAAGGTTAACATATGGGAACCATCCAGGACGTAGACCGCAATATGTCATATATTTTTGAAGGGAGTGGGAGATCACTGTAGTGCATGCCCCATCTCTAACAAAAGATGTAGAGCCCCATCCTCTTCTATCTTCAATAACCCCAGAATATGAACCTTGAGTTATCTGCAGGCCTCGTTCTATTAAGTATTGTCTAGGAGATATAGATTATGGCCCTGGTAAGAATGGTAATTACTAACTGGGAATCTGCCCCTTCTCCAATGATTCTGATAGCTCTGGAGCCTCCTTTTAGTTGATCAAATCTGAGGAAAGTCTGGAGAATTTTCTCCGCCTGATTTAGATGAAGAAAACATGGATGTTGAGCATATGATAGATCTAGAGTCTTTTTATTTCCCCATTCAGTAAGTCATTATGAGTTAATTTATCTTTAAACACTCAAACACATAAACAATCACATTAGATTTTGACAACATGATGTACAAAGAAGTTGTTTACACAGATAGGTTTGAACTTGACAAATTAACAGAAGGTCAATTCATGTTAATCATTTATTGACTGGCCTGAGCCTTCTGGTCAGTACATACATCTCTGTTGTGATTTACACAAAGTAATAGAACAGTTGCACATTGGACCATTGTCCCAGACAAGCAATAATAAGCATCAATATATGAGATGTCAACAAGTGTGAAAACATAGTAAACATTTTGATGTTGTACATATTAAGTATGATAGTGGTGTCTCAACCATAAATATATCAGTGTTCCTGTAATTGGGTGTGTTTTCAACCTATGAGAAAAGTAACCTGGTGACTGGAGGATTAGGTAAGCCAGGGTCCATTGACTGATGGATCCACTTCAGGTCTGCCCGTATAGCTCCTCTGAAGGCCTCCCCATGCTCTGCTCATAGCGAAGTCATCCTCCATCTCACTTGTGGTTCATCTCTTTCTCTCGGCTTCCCTCCCTCAGGTCTGATTTAGGTGGTTAATTTGCTGATGTGTTGGGTGGTTGTTGGTATGTAGCCACCAAGATCACTGATGAATATTGGCATAAATATATACATTCCTACCAATACAATAATAAGAAGTAGGTCGGAAGAATCTAAATTCCTGAAGTAGGAACTAGTTCCCCTCCCCTCCTTTTCTCTCTGAGCTAGTGTTGGGTTAAGTTGGGGTGGTCAGAGATTATCACACGGTGTACGCCTTGTATCAACTTGTTCCTGCTGTATGTAAATTCTCATTTGACCGGGGTCAGTGAACGTGTACAGTAAGACGTTGACAAGAGTGAGAATATGTCAAGATGCATGTAAATAAATGACATACATTTAGAACATTTCTTCCACTAAATGGTGTTTACAATGTGTATAAATAATTCTCTGTGTTTTCCCAATTAACTACTTCTTCTTCTTGTGTCTAATAACTCTCTTCCATTACCTGTTGTTGTTGTGATGTTGAGTGTTGGGTTGTGTGGTGATGAGTGGTGTGGAGTGGTGTTGTGTTTTAAGTTATGTTGAGTCATGAGTTAAGCTCACTTCGCGTGAGGGTGTTCCGCGAAGCACAACTTTCTCATGTGTTGCAGTTCATGTGTGCCCTTATCTAATTAAATTTGACATAAATATAAATATTTATTTCGCCAAACCCTATTAATTCTATAGATAAAGGAGAAAGGAAAGATTGATTTCACTTTCAGCTTTCTAGATTGTAAATAGGCATAGATAAGTCTGTTTTAGAACAAGGCACTTATTCTAGTACACGAACTGTCTTTTCAGCTGTAGATAGTGGTGCATCTTTAGCAATGTTTCTGGTGAAATGCACAAGATTGCTTTCGAATCATCCCTTCTCACAGTTGTTTAGAATAGAATATAGTAGTGGAATGCACTTCTTAAAGTTAATAATTATCTCTAAGAATATCAGAGATTGTAGTTTCATCGATGAGAATATTCGGCCCGGGAATGGCTTTGCGTCGTTAGAATCTACAGTCGAGCATTTTTACATTTCAGAGGTTTTAATTAATAATCATACATTTCAATTGACATCACAAACATGGGTTTACATTACTTGATACATCGGGTTCTTAGTCTAATCAAGGGCCAACAAACGTACCTCGGATCCAGACTTTTGCCTTGCCCATTGAATTTTTGGTCACACACTCTTCTCACATCCGTCCATGGAGCGAGTTCAGACAAAAGTGCGGGCTTATTAACATTTCTGATGAAATAGTAATATATGTTAATTATGCACTGGCGCGAAGGCGGTCATGTGGTTTTCCTATCCAATGGTTTTCTGAGCTTGGTCTGATGAAATCTTTCCAAGAATCCACGTCATTTGTCACTTGTTCAGTTCCAGTTTTGATGTTAAGTTTTAAGTCCCAATCTCCAATTGCGTTTGTGAAGTCAATTTCTTTTAATGCTGTTTCCTCTTTTTGCGGCAGGTGTTGATAATGAATAATGTTGGCTGCGTTATGCCACACCAACATACCTGTGGTATGAAGTGCGGCAGTCTAAATACTTCTTCATGCACCTTTCTGAAGATTGCTACTTGTTCTCTTCGGTCGTGTTTGTAATACGCATCATCCTTCTGGTGGCCTGGATGCTCTGATTCCCATTTGGTTCTATAAGTTCTTTTTATAAACCTCTTTGCCTCATTATAGGTTATGTCTATGTCAGGCTGTGGTAGTCGTCCACCCTATTTTGCTAATCTGTCAGCCTCTTCATTTCCAGGTGTATTGCAATGTGATGGTATCCACTGTGTTACAACTTTTTTGGATTTCTGGCATAGACCATGGAGTGCTGCTCTTAGGTCAGCTAGTTCTGTGCCGTTTTTGCTCCTCAGTATTGAGACAACTGACTTTGCATCTGTGAAGATAGCTATTTGCTTCTATTTATTTTCCTCCATCAAGAGCATTTCTGCTGCAGTTTTCAAAGCCTCTACCTCCGCTTTGAAGTTACTTGAAAATTTTCTAGTTGCCACTGGCTGTTTTTTTTCCCACTCCACTTTTTAAATTTAGGAGAATTTCCCCTCCTCCATTTACTACTGAATTTTTGGCTGATCCATCTGTATATGCATGGGTCCAATTGCTGCCTCATCTCAGGCAGTTGCTGCTGTCTCTAAGCTGGGAACTTGTGTGCATTGTAAATGTGTTTGACTGTTGATATGTTAAGTATGGGATCTGCCCTAATCTTTCATTTTGCAGTTTCTACAAAGTTGCCACGCTTCAGTCTTCCTTTTCCGAAACCATTAAACCTGTTATACATAGGGTGGTCTGTCAATCTTCTGAACATTTCTGCTTGTTGCTGGGCTCTGCTATCTCTTCTATCCTGCATTGGTTATAAACAAGTAATCTTTTCTAGTTCATTAATAGGCGTTGTCTTCAGGCTTCCAGTTATGATTCGCATTCCTTGATTTTGGACTCTACTTATTTTGTCATAGTTTGACTTAGCTGCTGTTGCCCAAGCTGCAATGCCATATTCCAGTACTGGCCTCACCCGTCCAGTATATAACTTCTTGAGAACTTTCTCATCTGCTCGCCACGTTGTACCAGACTGATATCATCATAAGTGCTCATATTTTCTCTCATATATCACACAAGGAGAATCTCAGGACTGTGCACGAACTCCGTAACACCTGGGAGGTTTCAGCTCTTAGTATGCCAAAACCACTAATTCCAAGTTTGGATGCAATTGTTCTTTTCTTTACCCAAGATATTCTTATAGACGAGTTCTAAGAATATCTTGGGTAAAGAAAAGAACAAATGCATCCAAACTTCAAGAGCTGAATAGTGAAGAAGGTTGGCTATTAATGACGATAAAACAAAGAAAATTAAAATATTTTGGTCACTTGAAACGTCACGAAAGTTTGGAGAGAACAATATTGGAGGGGTATATGCCTGGGAAGAGAGGAAGGGGAAGGCCAAAGAAAAGATGGGTGCAGGATGTGGGGATGATCTCCAGATGGGTGTATCGGACGCGGGACATCTTGCTTATGATCGAGAGGTTTTCCGGAAGGTTGTTATGGGAGCGAGGTTCTGTAAAGGACATGTTACTGAATGAATGAATGAATGAATGAATGAATGAATGAATGAATGAATGAATGAATGAATGAATGAATGAATGAACGAACGAACGAATGAATGAACTAATTCCAAACATATTCTTTGTACGAGTAGCTTTCCTAATTTTAAAATCGAGATGGGTAAGGAGACCACTCGATCTGCTTCTTGCGACCCCCAACCGTCGAGGGATCTCCAACGATCGTTTCGTGTAAACAGGTCCTCCGAGCCTTTTTGTCCTGTCCTAGAAGATTAGACGTTCGATCAACATTCATAGTACCAGGGGGAGCACTCCATCGCTCTCGTATTCCTAAAAAAGTCCACACACACCACGTTGAGAACTGAACCGATTCTAAACAAGCCAGAGACAAACGTCGCAATCTCTATGCCACTTCGTCTTCTTCATGAATAAAAGAAAACATGTACACTAAGGACCCATTTTTGTTGCCTTGAGATATGGTGTCAGACCAATATTTGTGCACACCAATCGGCACTCGATGACTAATATGGTCAATATCACACAGGTCCTCTTTATTTATTTTGTTTCCCAGAACATTTCCTAGTATCCAGTTTAATCTGGGTCGACCCAGGAACCCAGCTTGATGTTTAATAATTTGTCTCAAAGCGAATTTGGAACAATGACCACCGGGCCAGCAGGGATGCCTGCTAGTAAATACGCAATCGCAGCTTCCTCACATATGATAGCCCACGGCATAATGAGCTGGATAGGCCAGTACCTTTCCTCACGGTCTTTCTTTCCAAAACAAATTCAGTAACATTTCTGAAAATTATCTAGTATTCATAACATTATGAAGATTGGTAGCAGCCTAGATTGTGCAAGAATTAAACAAGAATTCCGACTTGCTGGGGATTGAACCCAAACCATTGACTTTGTAAGCAAGTATATTAACCACTATGTTATCACGACTCCCATATTTCATGGGATTACATCTAAATACATTATTCTAACACTCTCAATGTTTGGACACACACACACAAACTCACACACTCATACACTCACACACAATTACACACACATACACACACACTTTTTTGTAAATGTTGCATATCCCTTACAGGACGTTGCAGTCAACACCAGCAATTGTCAGCTGCTGTTGATGTACTAGGCCAGTTTTTTACGTTCAGTAGTTTGCCATTTCTTTCTGAACAACCGGCTCCAATACCAACACGTTATAACACGACTCGACACGGTCTGCTGCACAAATCGGTTGCGGCTGCGTTTCGAACGCCTAGTAAGCGGCTCACGAACCGCGTTCGCAAGCCTTTGGCCACGGAGACCGGCTATATATATATATATATATATATAATTGTGTATTGTTGCGCACGTAAATAAATGCCTCGTTAGTTGGAAATCGAAAAAGAGTAGCCTAACGGCGTAGGCAGGAAAAAATTTCTAGTTAAAAATCTACACAAAGTATTTCAGGTACCTTGCCTGTGCTACGGAGTTCGTGCATTGAGCTGAGATTATCCGGACTCCTGCTTGAGTTAGGAGTAGAACAAAGCACTTATGGGTTACACTCGTGTGCCGTGAAGTTGATCCGTCGACTAAACTAAACTAAACTAAATTAAACTAAACATTTACTGATATCCATGTTAGGCTGGGCCGACGTGGGAACACAGATCAATTAACAAAGTCCTACGCCACGATGGGATTTCGTACACATGACTGCTGGGTAGGCAGGCAGCTAAGCTAGCCACTGAGCTACCTAGGCTCTCACAGTCAACAATGGTCAGTCAATATTACACGCTACACAAAGCATTTCTTCCAACTATATAGTTGTTAATAGGTAAATTTGTGCTAGAACACGTAGTCAGCCCACAGAATGACTTTAAATAGTAATTCACAAACGAGAAAACCATATTTGGCGCAATTGTCGGATTTGGTTTATTTCTACATTTTGCTTGTTTTATTTTTATTTCTTTTTTTCTCTCTGATGCTGCTATTTCTCCTGCTCATCCTTTTCCTCCTCCACCTCCTCCACCTCCTTCTTCTTCAACCTGTTGGACCAAATGTCCTCTTGCACAAAAAAAATAAATAAATAAATAAATAATAATAATGTCAGCGTTATTTTAACATCAAGCTAATTCATATCTGACATTCTACCTTCCCTCCAACTTTCTAACTTTATTCCGTCGATTTAACGTCCTTCCAACTTTCATGAGCTATTCCTTCAAACTATCGAAATTACTCCTCTTTACGTCTTTGTCAGGGGGGACCTTATTGCGTTCGAATTCACATAACCAGTTTGATCTGTTTGATGTCACGTTACTCATATTTCTTATTTCTATCCTCTCTCTTTCCAGCTTCGCAAATCTATTGCAAGTTCAGCATAGTTTTATGTCTTTGATGCTGTAGCTCAAGTTTGCAGTGTGTAGTTTGCTCAGATATACTTCAACACTAGCCTTTCATCCGTTTTCTTTGAGGTAATCTTGCTTGTATACAACTTATTTGCTCTGATTGTTCTGTTTTCGTGTGGCCCTTCGAATATGATCATCTCTCTTATCATTGTATTGTTGAAATGATTGATTCCCCAAAACTATGGAATGGAATAGCAGAATGCTCACGATAAGCTCAAGGGTTGAAATTCATAATGATGTAGCATACATTATTAATGTCTAATAATAATTAATAATTATTAATTATTAAGCCACTCTTAATATATTATGGCATGTTAAGTTTAATATTATCAGTATTAATGACATCGCTGTTAATAGTTAATGTCAGTAGAGGTGAAAATGAAGAAATGATTATGACAACTATAGTGTTGCTAATGTTGATCCTAACGTTTCTTACTTGTCTACTCTTGGCAGCCCAATGCCATTGTCATGAATGTGCAGATATTCTGAAGCTATTCCGCGGTACAATTGGCCGAGTTAATGCCAACTGATGACTGCCGGACAAATTCTCCAAGTCGTGTGGGAACTTGAATAGGAGATTTTTTTTTTTTTTAGCATATCCTTTTTACAGGACTTAGCTGTCAACACCAGCATCTTTCAGCTGTATGTTGATATCTTGGCAAGATTACGCTCAGTAGTTTGCCATTGCTTTCTGAGCGGCCGGCTCAGTATCCCGCAAGTCACGAGCGGGGGTCGAACCGCCTCAGCTCTCGCTCCGCTACGAGACTCTGCGTGATAAACGGGATTGCACAGAGAAAGTGTTGTAACCCCACAGCCAGAGAGACCGGCGAATAGGAGATGGCCAATGTTTTTATAAGTGATACGCCTGTACTGTTTAGGCGACTATTAACTCTAGCATACCCGGTAAGAAACTGAGATAATAGGATCGGTTTTTTTAGGCTAAGACCATTGGTGTTGGCAGTGACTTTAAGTTGGGGCATTTCATAAAATAAGAGAGATATCGAATACAGTAGAACATGCCAATATAAGCTGAAACGAAAATGTATGTTAAGATCTTGCTTGTTGCGTTTCCGCAGGATCTTAACTTACAGTTTTGTTTCGCGTCATGAAGTAGATATCGGCCTGTTCTACATTCTCATTAGTTTAGCCACTCTTCTCTTGTGTTGTTTCTGATAATTTGTTGGATTGTTTTTATATGCATGGCCTGTCGCTTTTCTGTTTTCCAGCTTATATCTGAGCAATTCTACCTGTCTTTCCATTACACATGGCACCGATGTGACCAGGAATCGAATGTCATGTAAAACAAACGGAGTGGGATACAAGGAAGATATGGATTGCTATTCGAGGGATGCCTTTCCTTTCATATGTAGCTGTTGTCAACAAGCTGGGAATCTCTTTTCATTGCTAATGGATTTGGATGTTGATATGCTGAGTATGGGATCAGTCCTAATCTTTATTTTGGCAGATTCTACACAGCTGCTTGGCAGCTTCACTTTTTAAAAATATTAAGTCTCTGATACATAGTCTAGTCTGACAGTCTTTTAAATGTGTATAATTGCTACTGGGGTGTGCTATACGTTCTATATTGCATATCCTGTATTCATATGATGTTTTCCAGTTTGTTAATAGATGTTGTTTTCGTGCCTTCAATTATGATCGGCGTTTCTTGAGTTTTGACTTTGTTTTATTAAGGTGATTATTTTATTAAGGTGTGACTTAGCTACTATTACCCAAACTGCAATACCGTATTCAAGGACTGGCCTCACTCGTACAATGTACAGCTTCTTGAGAACTGTCTGGTATGTTCCCCATATTGTGCCAGCAAGATTGTTCATGACTGTTATACTTTTCCTGGTTCTGGTTCGATGTGTTTCAAAGTGTGTTCCCTGTGTTAGGTGACGGTCCAAATGGAGGCATTAGTTTTTGGATTTTCTTCCTGAAGCAGTATTTTACAACTCAACAGCAGCTAGTTTAGCTTTCAATGATTTATCTGAGAGGAGTAACACCGTGTATGTTGTTTTTGTAACTGACCTTCACTTGCCGTGTTTTTATACCATATCTCTAATATTAATAGGGTTTGATGCATCATTTTGTCAGCTGTACTAATGCATTCTTCATAAGTCCACATAGTAAATGGTCTGCACAGACGGAGATGTGTACTTGGGCTGTAATGTCCCATATATATGCTAGATATAATGTCGGTGACGGTACTTCTCTCTGGGGCACACCTTGCTTAAACACCATGGTTTTGCTGGTTTGTCCTTGTACTTTCTTTCAGGCTGTTTTATTCTCATGATAGTGGCTCATCCGTCTGTACATTTTCTCCTAAGTCTGCATTTTACTTTCATAAGACACCTCTTAGTGTCAAGTTACAGTGATGCACTGTCATCAATTAGAGACGATCGGTTCGAACCCCAGTGTGGTTACTATATGTTCCAATATTTCTGATACCTAGTGTCGTCTATTCTCTACTCATTTGTTCTACTCCCGTGAGCGTCAGTCAGCATCTGTCATTTGTTTATGTGCTGTGTCAATGGCCTCAAGGGTTCCAAAACAGTTAATGTTGACAATCTGAGGCAGGACATTCCTCGTCGAATGTTAGTTTACTGTTAAAAAAGGGACATAGGTGTCTGAAGCAGGACATTTATCTGTAAGAATTAATTTATTTAAATGGTGCATGTCCTTGCCATTGCGTTTTGAACGAGAAGTCAGAATTTAAGTCTAAATGACCGGCGTGTTGAACGAACCCACAGTCAGTTAATTTACTGCTTAAGTTTAAAGTTTAATTATCTCCGTTAGTTTATAAACTATACTGACATTACAAAAGTAAATAAAGGGACCCGTTTTCCCACGCCTTGAGAATTATTTGATATATGGTGCTTCTCTAATATTTTATAGACTAATCGACATTCCATAGATATTATCGTCCATATCAGGTTGGTCGCCTTTACTTGTGAGGACATTTCCTGGTATAATTTTAGACTGGGTCCACCTGAAGGTAAGGGTTAGTTGAAAAAATAAAATACTCCTGGATGGAGGATTCGAACAAAATGAGTGGCGAATGTTTTTTTAAATATTTTTTATTGTATTTTGGGCGTTCGCTCGCCTTGAACTCAAGCTTAGCCCACCATATAAATTCTACCAGTGCATTGGATTGAATTTTGCGCATGGATTAGCTTTCCCTAATACCAGCGTCCCTCGTCGTCAGGTGAACCCACTTCGTCGACTTCAGAGTTACTTGTAATTCACGTACCAAGTCAAGGACGCGAACCGATAAACAAGATATGTAAAAATCTATGAGCAGGACAAAAACAACAGCAGAGGTTGTCCAGTTTTGAAACTCCTGGAAACGTATTGGACTCAAATACTTGCTTCTGGGCTTTTAAAAATTAAAATTGCCCCCCCCCCCAAATGATAAGAGAAACAAAAAGCAACTGCAAAAGTAGAGAAATGTACAAGAACGCGCAGGTTGTCACCATTTGCTACAACCACTGCTGTAACTGCTGTAACCAAGAAACCCTCGGGGTAACCCCGGGAAGCGACGCCGTGTGCAGCGCGCGCCGACACGTTCAGGACCCTGAAAGTTGAGGGCGTTCGCAGTCGTCGGTCGTTGGCACTTCCTGACGCAAGTTTCTGCGCTCACATCTGGAGAATCCTAGTTCTTTTTTTAACGCACGTAAGCACGTAATTGTGTAGGGGAAAAACAGTAAATATAATTAATGACCTACAGGTGAACACTGTGTCAAATGAGACACTGAAGCATTGAATTAAGAACCTATAAACAAGATAGCGTCATAAATATGTAATATGTGATCCCACATAATCAATGCATTCAAACTTCAAAGACAAAGATATAGAAGAAATTAACTTCAGTCAAATCTATGGATATTTTAAAAAACTTCTAGTTGAGTAAGCTGGTTCTTTTCCTTTCGCGTTTTAAGCAAAGTGCAGTAAAGCTACTGAAAGACAAAACAACTTGGAGTAAAGGACTTAAAGGAACTTTCATTCTCCAGAGGAGACAGCGTGGAACAATAAAAGAAATAGTAACCTTCGTTGAAAAAACATTGCATACAACGGTAAGTTTCCACACGTACAATTGTATTCAGCGAATAAACGTGTATTTAACGTTGTCTGTGCCCTTATTGTGAAAATCATATAAATAAGAACAATGAAATAGTGAAACCGTTCCCTTAATGTTTTCTGCACCCTTATCTACAATGGTCGATGCTTAATATGTACTGTAATAGTTAACCATAATCTTGAAAACTTGTTTGCATCATTACTAGTGAGAATCTGGTTGTTATGTATAACATAACCTAATGAGATGTCAAATGGACTATGTTTTATTTTTAATAATCAACATGCAAGATATAATTTAATTTGATGAAATCATTACTTTTGCAACCTAATTGAGTGCTTATCTGTGATAACTCTTGTCTAAGTTATGTCATAATTAAATAAGCATTTACAGTGTAAATTAAAGTCTATCGTTATTTACGAGAATCCGTGTTGACCATCAAATAAGATTAACGAACCAATTATCTCCAAACGTTGTTTGTGTAATCTTTGTTTCGGTGATACTCTTTGTGTTAGGTAAAAACTAAATTAGAAGTAATTCAAAGTCACTTCATGTTTAAGTATTTCTGTTCCATTATTAGTAATTCCTCACATCCAAGATAAAATAGTTGACCGATAACTTTACTTCGGACAGTATTTATGTCTTACTTATGTTAACCAGTATATTTAGCAAGACATAATGTAAAGGTAATGTAATGTTGCTGTAAAGAAAACTTCACTTACAACTGTTATTTGTACCATTATACATGGCATCATATGTCTACGATATCATGCATTCATTATTATTTGTAATAATCCGTGGTTAAAGGATAATGAGGCGTATATTGTGAATCAGTAATCAAATCATTATTTGTGATTATTTATGCGTAAATTTATATATGTGCGTTAGAATATATCTGTGCGTAAGGATATATCTTTGCTTAAGAATAATGAGTCGTGTACAAACAGTCATTTTATGAATCATTAGTTGTACCGCATCTTGAACTGGGGAATATTGCGAGGCAATAATCTGTGCATTAGAATAGTGAGACGAGTACTTTCAATTGTTAATTGATTCATTATTTATTATAATTAGTAAAAGTAAAGTACCTATCACCACGCCCTCTGCAGTCTGGAGTTTATGTTAAATAAAAAAAAAAAATAAGTATCGGTCCCTTTCACACACATTAAGCCGTACTGAACACTTTGTGCTAGACACATGTTTTATAGATCACTGGACACTGGATGGTTGATGTGGTTTATATCACACCGACCCCCTTTAATTGCCACACAATTTCCTGGAACCTATTTTAAGCTGGTCGACCTGATAGAACATGACAACTAAGCACAAATTCCCGCCTTAGTGGTGATTTGAACACACCACTCTTATAATTCGTGTCTAATGTAAATTTCATAGATCAAAACTTCTCTATTCAAGAATTATGCCCCTATTTTGCCTTATTTTATTTCTAAGATATACGGTAAATGCAGCTGGAGTGTATTACTTAACATAGGTTAGATTCCTGGTAGTGGTTCTCTTTTTCTCTCTGACCTGTACAACGCTAGGATCGACCTCATCAAATGGATACCGAGTATCTGGAAACGTAAACTGGCCTACATAGTAGGGACCGCAATTCCACCGGTAATCACCCAAAATGTAGATGCTCATCATATCATTATGGCCCTCCATTAATTACTCGCTTGCTTTATAGATATTTTATTATGTGGTGAAAGGACAGAAACCATTGCACTCCAGACAAACCAACTGGTTCATTGTCTGCCTCAGGAAATGTAGAAGGACATGCGCTAATTGTCCACGTACCACCATGATTACCGTCGTACATGCCTTTTCAGGTGATCGTTTTTTTCTTTCTTTCCTTTCTTTATCACATGTAGTGCAATAATCTAACAAATAGTGTTTGACTACTTTCTACATCAACATTACGCTTTTTTTGTTTGTTTTTGCGATTATTGGGTAACTCGGTCGATAACCAGTATCTGATGATTTGTATTAAACAATTGACTACACAATGTTTGCAAGAATGTGTACCAGGTATGGGGTGGCAAATACTGTCATGAACAGATCTAGAATGTTCATAGACTTAATGCAGCTGGAATCATAACCTATGATTTGATAGTTTATCTATAGATCATCCCCATTGTACATCGAACCATTCAGTCCATAAGTTCTCTGATCCCCTCAGCAAATTCCGCAGCGTGTAGCGTGTCACGACTCACGACACCAGTTCTTAGTTGGTTTATTAAATTTCTTTGGCTTGCTGTATAGTGCTCTTGTCTGGCCACACGTATTTTAACTTGCTATTCTCGCAGTCTGACCATGGTTGTAGATTCACAGTCATAACTTGGTTCTCACAAACTCGTAGAACATTCAATATATCAGCTTTGTCCATAGCTGTATGACTATCTGCCCACTAACGAATGTTTCTAGCGTGCAGAATTAACAATACTTTATAGTTCTTCTAGTTTATGTGCTATTACATCGACCGCCACGTTTGTCGCGATGTCAGTCCACAGCCTCCTGTCTCACGTGTTGCATATATTTTTACCATACCACGGAGATCAGTACGAAGTTACAGCGGCCGCCTCTGACTCAAGCATACTATATTTATTTAACATTTTCTACAACATAAGAAAACAAGGATATTGTTTATGGGGATATTTGTGTGTAATTGAAGTGATCGTTTTCAAATCCGTCTATGTCATGCAAATCAACTGGCATCTGTTCTCTGGGCCTTCTCATATTTCTACCAATCTACTAACTTTAATGTCGTTACGACATTTTTCAGAAGAAACAAATTAAGTAACAACTAGACAAGTCAATATTACAGTAACAATTAGACAAGTCAATATTACAGTAACAAGTAGACAAGTCAATATTACAGTAACAACTGCAATAGAAACAGATAAAGTGATATCTAGAACATAAGCATTTGAAGCAATAACCCGGACATACACATCTGAAGTAACAACTAGGACTGACACATTAGAAGTAGCAACTGTGTAAGAAACATTGAAGGTAACAACTATGAATGAAACATTGAAAGTAAGGATTAGGAAATAAACATTTAAAGTAACAAGTACTTTTTTATAGTTGCATATCC
Organism: Cepaea hortensis; assembly: GCA_963921405.1. Classification (NCBI taxonomy): domain Eukaryota; kingdom Metazoa; phylum Mollusca; class Gastropoda; order Stylommatophora; family Helicidae; genus Cepaea; species Cepaea hortensis. Next base: position 10,016 of record CAWUFQ010000322.1, on the reverse strand, counting down.
TTTACAGGACGTTGCAGTCAACACCAGCATTTTACTGCCGTTGTTGACGTCTTGGCAAATTTTTTTCGTTCAGTAGTTTGCCATTGCCGGTCTCTCTGACCGAGGGGTTACACCACTTTCTCCGTAATCCCGTTTATCACCCAGAGTCTCGTAGCGGGCGAGAGCTGGGAGCGGTTCTACCCCCTCTGGTGACTTGCGGGATAACTGAGCCGGCCGCTGAGAAAGCAATGGCAAACTACTGAGCGTAATCTTGCCAAGAAATCAACAGACAGCTGAAAGATGCTGCTTTTGACAGCGATGTCCTGTAAAGGATATGCGAATTAAAAAAAAAAGTTTGCCATTGCTTTCTGAACGATCGGCTCCCATACCAACACGTTAAAGCCAGCGAGACACGGTCTGCTGCCAAATCGGTTACCGCTGTGTTTCGAACGCTGGTAAGCGGCATTATGAATCGCGCCAGCAACGTCATTGCCACGGAGCCCGGCCAACATAAACATTTAACGGAAAAACTAGATCAATAACAGTTAAAATAACAGCTAGTACAGTCATTTACAATAACAAGGGCAGAAACATTTAAAGCAATGGTTTGAGCTGAACTACTTAAAGTAATGATTCGAACAGAAGTATTTAAAACAATACTTAGAAAACAATCATTTAAAGAAATGATTACAACAGAAATAATTTAAATAACAACAAGGATAGACACATTTAAAATTAAAACTAGAACAGAAACATGTAAAGTAACAGCTAGGACATACCTATTTAAAATAACAAAATGAATAGAAATATTTAAAGTAAGGATTGCAACAGAAATATTTAAAGTAAGGATTACAACAGAACCGTTTAAAGTGGGATTAGTTAGTTGCATATCATTTATAGGACGCCGCAGTCAACCCCAGTATATTTGGGTGTTTGTGATGTCTTAGCAAGTTTACGTTCAGTAGTTTGCAATTGCTTTCTGAATTAAGGTAAGGATAACAATAGAACCATTTAAACTAAGGATTACAACAGAAAGATTTAAAGTAAAAACTAGAAGAGGAACATGCAAAGTAACAGTTAAGACAGAAACATTGAAAGTAACAGTCGGAAACCAATGAGTACAAGAAATAATTACATATGTCAAGAGGTATAGGTCAGCGTGGCCGAGGGGTCAATCGCGTCCACTGTTAAACAACGTGTGAGCTGACAGCGGGGTAATGGGTTCATCTCACACACCGGTCATTTGGGCTTAAACATTGACGTTTCTTACTGAAAGCAATGGCAAAGTGACTGATTGGCACCTTGCCGTCTTGACAGATAGTTTGTAAAATAGTTATAACTCTCCATAGCACACATCCTAGGCTGAATTTAGGGACCATGTGTTGCCTGTGCCTCATGTCCCTCTCTCGACTTGTCTAGTTTTCTCTAGTGGAAAGGTAAAACGAATACATCTGTAACAAAAGAATATGTAGAAGTCTCCGAGTCAGCAAACAATACTCTAACTGTCCGCCTTTCGGAGCTTCGATCCTAGGCCAACCGCCGACTATGTCTTAGGGCCTGGTCTGCCTGGTATTCAATGTAGTCTTTAGGTTGCATTTCCCTCGCACCAGGGTAAGGCTTGTAACCTCCCAATTGTGCTCCCCCTTAAGAAGCCGTTGGCAGAATGTTGAATGTCGGATTTGGTGACCGTCGCCCAACATTCGGCGCTAATGTAAAGCAGGCAGTACCGTCTACTATTATACGGTAGCTCAGTCATATCTGATATCATGGCAAACTACTGAGCTTAAACATTTCCCAGAAAATCAGTCTGTGACATTAAAAAATATTTAAAGACACTACATGACTACGCAGTATGGCAACGCTTCTAGAATGTCCCTATTCTCGCTCTCATTCAGTTCTATAAATTTCACTAAATTTGCTATTTTCGTGGTGACTGCAGTGGCAAGCGTTGTCTTCTTATGTGTAGTATAACTGTCACAAAGCAGAAACATTTAATGGGATCGTCGAGGATAAGTTGTCAAGGTCGCGGGTTCGTTCTGATACTGTGTTGTTCAGACTACGAGCACATTATATCTGTAGACCTTTGTTGGTCATCGCTGGGGATCATCGCTAGAGCTACGGAGGTCGTGCTTTGTGATGATCTTGGCAGGCGGCTTGCCGCTCAGCGGAGAGAGACCTTGCCAGGTGGAGTAAATCTTAATGCAATGAAGTCGATCCTCACACCTTTAGTATTTAAACTTGTTTAAGTCACAGATCTTTCGCAACATAATTATCTGGAACTGAAGGAGTCAAGTAAGAAGAATGTAAGTAAAGCAAGTAAATGACCCCCTTATACGCCTGTAAGCGCAATGGACATACGATACTCCATCCATTCCATTATGTGTCATGCCGATAAGCGTGGGCGGTCATGTTCTGCCATCTCACTCGATGAACAGAGTCATGGATCAGCTCCGTGTTTCTGTCTCGACCATGCCATGTGGCATAGCCATCGAGGTATTTACTTCTCGGGCTTCCCCTTGGTCTCTTCCCTTCGATCTTGCCAGTTGTCACCAAGTTCTCCAATTCATTTCTTCTCATAACATGCACCAAAAATGTGACTTTCTACGTCTAATGTCTCCAATCAGTTTACGATCTTCATTTGTTTCTTGAAGGACGTGTTCATTGGTTTTTCTATCTGTCCTTGGTATTCTTTGCATTTTTCTCATAAACCACATTTCCACAGCCATCAGATGTTTTTCAGCTTGTCTGCTCACTGTCCACACCTCACATCCATATAAAAGTTCAGGTTCTGTGTAGCACTTCAACACTCTTTTTCTCGTTTCAATTGATATCTTTTTATTGGTCAGAATGTTTTTCATCTTGCAAAAGGCTACCTTCGCCGTAGCAATTCTTGTCCTAATCTCTTCAAGGCATCTCCCATCAGATGTTATTACTGTTCCGAGATAGTTGTAGCGATTCACTTGTTTAAGAATATTCCCATTTACTTGTATATCACATTGTGGTATTCCTTCCTTCCTAGTGACGACCACAATCTGTGTCTTCTTACGATTCAATTCCAACCCTAGTTGTTCACTGTGTGCAACAACAGCATCTATTAAATTTTGCAGGTCGTGTTCATTGTCTGCAATCAAGACTGTATCATCTGCGTATCTAAAGTTATTGATGTATCATCCCCCAATGTTGATTCCTTCCATATCTTCTATATTTCTGAAAATATGTTCATTGTACGGGAAAAAAAAAGATCTGGAGACATTACACATCCCTGTCTCACACCTCTCTTAATAGGCTGATTTGACCTACTTCATTATCAATTCTTATGGCAGCTTGTTGTTTCCAATATATGTTTTTTACAAGTCTAAGGTCTTTTCCATCAATGTGTAGATCTTCAAGCACCATTATCATGTCGACATGTCTCACTTTATCGAAAGCCTTTGTGTAGTCAATGAAGCAGAGGTGTAGATATGATGCTAGACACATTTGTATAGGACCCAGTTTAAGCTGAATCGACCTGGCAGCACAGTTCAGTTTTAAAAATTCTCCTCGACGAAGATTCGAATCCACGCCGATATCAGGGCTCCCAAGCTGAGCGTGGTTAGGTTATGTTTGGCGTAAGTGCTCAACCTGTGATTATTGTCCATGTGTAGAATGTGAAGGATATCTCCGCTGGGCATGCAGCTTACTTTCTCTGTCTGTCCTTTTATCTGCGGTCATGAATACAGGGGCACTGCGGTAGGGTTGTGACTAGCCTGCCGAGCCTGTGACCATGGGTTTGAAAGTTGGAAGAAAAAGAGGAAAAGACAAGTACCTACCAGTGACTACTTGTTTATGTAATTAAGTTCCTGTGATAGTGACTTCAACTTCCGCCTGTCTTCATTGTGTGCCTGAATATGTTTATCTTGCTAGTGTGTCTAAGACAAATGCCTTGTGCATGTTGAATGCCCAAAGAACACGAATTATTTTACTATTAATTGTTAATATGCCAATTACCTGGTCTTTACTTCAGTGTTCCCAAGAGCATTAAGTAAAATCGAAGATTTCATTAGCCTGTCACATTAATCATCATCAAATACCAAGTTCGAATCCCCATTGGCGCAGTTTTTAAAATTGACCTCGGCTTTCAGGTCGACCCAGCCTTAAATGGGCACCAGGAAATGTCATGGGAGATAAAGGCGACTGCCGTGATATCGAATTCCGATTGGTCTATAAAGACTACACATGTGGCTCCAGTGTGAACCCCGCTTCATAAAAAGGGCATAATGAAATTTCTGGCAGATAAGTAGCCACAAAGTGCGAAGTGGTCAAAAACATTTAGGTCTAGCGCCACGTCAATGGGAAGCCGCGGTGAAGCTGCTGTTGTGTCTTCAAATCTCCTTAGATGCAAGGCTATTTCTTTTGACTTCGAAGCACCCGGGTCGATTCAGCGTAAATGAGTACAGGGACATTTCATGGGAAACAAAAGTCTAAATATATAGAGCATGTTCCATATACCCAACACTTCTAATGACTTCACTGAGTTCTTCACTTGCTTTACCTACCATTTATTTAAATTACAAAGATGGCATAGTAACACGAGGTACACATTTTGCGCAAAAGACAGCGCGTCATGTGGTTCGATCATGTAACAAGACTCATCTCATCTCATCTCTCATCTCATCGTGTTCCTCTTGTACCTTGCGGTGTCGAGGTGAAGTATAAACTTCATGTGAGTGCCCGGTTATGGGCTTCCTATATCGACATTCCCATGGATTCTGTTATTCCCTCCGTCCAACGTTTACGTGGTCGGCCTCTTCCTCTGTTTCCATCTGGTCTGTACATCATTGCTTCTTGTGGCATGCTGTTGGCTGGTAGCCTACTTGCATGGCCAAACCATTTGACTTGCTGCTTTCTAATAAAATCTAGAGCAGCTTTAACCCCCACTTTAGTCCTGATTTCTTCATTTCTGATTTTATCTCTTCTTGATACGTTGAGTATTCTTCTCAGGAACCTCATTTCTGTTGTTGTGATTTTTCTTTTCTCTTTTTCTGTCATTGTCCAGGTTTGGCATTGGTAGCACAGAGTTGGTAGGAAGATTGTGTTGTAAAGTGCTTTCTTAGTAGTTATTGATACATGTTTGTTCTTTAGTATTGGTGCCATTTGTCCAATGAGTTGATTTGCCTTATTGCACCTATTTTCGATCTCCTCTTCTGATCTGCTATTTGATGATATTATACTTCCTAAGTACTTGGAGCTCTTTACTTGTTTCAAGGGATGTTCGTTTAGGTGAATTGTTGCTGTTTGTTCTTCTTTAGTTATAGTCATTACCTCTGTTTTGCTTGTGCTAATTTTCATGTTATGTTCCCTACACATTTCGTTTAGACTATTCATGTGGTCTTGTAATTCAGCTTCTGATTTTGCTATTAGTGCTTGGTCGTCCGCAAACAGGAGTTCTCTAATGGTTAGATTTGCAGATGGTTCTTCTTCTGTGTTCTCGTCATGCGGTATTCTTGCTGTCTCTGCTTGGCTGGTTTCTTTACATATGTTGTCTATATATGTTATGAACAAGAGAGGGGACAGGACACAACCTTGTCGTACTCCAGATCTTATGGTGAAGGGTTCTGAGTGTCCTCCAGTTCCTCTCACTATGCATTCACTGTTGTTGTATAAACTTCTACATAGGTTTGTTAGATGTGTACTCACTCCATATTGTTTAAGGATTTCCCACAGCTTGTTTCTATCTACCCTATCAAATGCCTTTTCTTGGTCGACAAAGGCTAAGTAGAGTGTTTCATTGAATTGCGTTTATACTTCTTAGTTTTTCTACGAGCAGTATGAAGATCCCCTGCCGGCTTGCTAGGCCAGTCGCAGGTTTAGGATTTTAGAATTGTAACAAGACTATCAGTGATTATTTACCGCATATAGCTTTTCACATAAGTAGTTGAATAGAACGAACGAACGAACGAACTTTATTTTCAAAGGATTATGAATTAGTCACGCAGGCCCGCCTGACATTCTACCCCACTTCTCTCTTTCCTCTCATGCGTTATTTCATTCAACATCACTTATGAAGTTAATCCTAGGCAACAAAAGAACAATATGCATTAAAACGCTTAGAAAATAATCAATAATACATGATTCGCTAAAGCAATTTTTAACATGGCCATTATAAATAACTAATGAAGGTGTAACGTAGCAAATGTATGGGAATGTTTATTAGCTAGTTGTCGTTTGAGATAATTTTTCATTACTTTTTATTTTTGTTGTTTGGAGGGCATGTAGTCTGTACTGAGGTAGTATTCAAACAGGTTGCGATTGTATGTATAGTGACTGGTGGTGTCTTTGATTTCTTATGGAAGACTGTTCCACAGCTGAGCGGCAGAGTATGCTAAGCTTGTTTAGTGTAAGTCTATCCTAGGTTTAGGGACATGAAGTATATTTGGTCGTTCTCTATATCTTGCGTTATATTTAAACAAGGGCCAAAGGTAGCTTGAAGCATTTTCAAATAGGATTTTGTGAATTCGGTTGGCCTTATTAAAAAATAAGCGTTTGTGGAGTAGCAGTAACTGAAGACATTCAGGTAGATTAGAATTGTCGATAAGCTTTTTACCATTAATTAAACTCCATTTTACCATTAATTAAATAGAGAAAAGAGCAGCCACGCATCATTTGCATTGGCGAAAGAGCAGAAGCTGCGGATGTCCCTTTAGAGTTCATCAAAACAACAACTCTGTCCAAGAAACCATTCCTCAACTGACACTGAAAGGCAAAATAAAAAAAAAAGACCAAAGAAAAAAAAAAAACTGAAAAAAGACAAAAATAATAAAACCTTGTAACTAACATTTGATTTCATTAAAGAACAAAAAGAAATGGTGTAAAATGGGAAAAACATAAAAGATATATTCGCAGTCGACAGACATACATCACTATATAAAAAAAAAACACAATAAACAATACAGATTACATCATGCTATGTTCACATCAAGTCATGGAGAAGAATGTGTAGCCATGTAAGCAGGCGTATTTGGGAATTTATCCAATGAAATTGTTACTTCTAAAGGGCTTCTTCTGCAACATTAGATTTCTATATAACTCCAGCCTCATTAGTGTACGTTTTTAAAGGACCACATATATTTACACAAAACAGAAAGAGAACATGCATGTTTTTCTATTTGTTCTTTCTGTTTTATGCCTTTCAGCATTAAACTGGGAACTGTTTAATGGACAAGAATTGCGATGCTGCGCCATCATGTTGTGGGTCCTTCTTCAGATCGGCGATCTAATAACGGCCGGCAAGGAAGGTAAAGGAGGAATGTGATATTGGAGGAACATCCAAGCTGCTTGGTTATGCAGATGATATAGATATTATAGGGCAAAGTGAACAAAAGACATTGGAAATATTGACTCACTTAAAGGAAAAAGCCCAACAGATGGGGCTGGTTATCAACCAAGATAAGACAGAATATATGGTAATTTCAAGAGACGGAATGGCTAGAAACTCTGGCCACATACAAATAGATAATATGACCATTAAAAGAACGGAAACATACAAATACCTGGGTACGATCTTCAACTGCTCCAACATCATAAGGGAAGAAATACAAACTAGAATCAACTCTGGAAATAAGATATACTATGCACTACAACATCTACTAAAATCAAAGGCGCTATCTCGTAACACCAAAATCACAATATACAAAACACTGATCAGACCAGTTGTGCTGTATGGCTCTGAAACCTGGAGTACAACGAAAGGAGACGAAGCCTTGTTACAAACCTTTGAGAACAAAATTTTAAGACGCATCTTTGGACCCATTAGGGATACACAAAGTGGAGAGTGGAAAAGAAGAAGTAACATAGACATTTATGATCTGTTTAAGTCCCCGCTAATCACTGGTATCATGAAGGCTAATAGACTACAATGGCTGGGGCATATAGAAAGAATGGAAGATACTAGGGAAACAAAACTCGCTTACACTCAGGAAATAAATGACCGTAGACCCCGAGGTAGACCAAGAAGGCGGTGGAGAGATAATACATGTACAGACCTACAAGCACTTGGAATCAACGACTGGCAAGAGAAGGTACACCAGAGAGACGAATGGAGACGGATTGTATTTGCAGCAAAGAACCTCAATGGCTCGGAACGCTGAAGAAGAAGAAGATATATATATATATATATATATATATATATATATATATATATATATATATATATATATATATATATATATACTAGCTGACACGGCCCGGCTTCGCCCAGACTCTGGTGGGGAGCATCTCATTTAATTCATATAAGTAGTCATATAAGCTCCCGTTCCCGACTGTCTGTCTGTCTGTCTGTCTATCTATCTGTCTGTCTGTCTGTCTGTCTGTCTGACCCGGCCCAGCCCATGGTGGAGAGCATCTCATTTAAATCATATAAGTAGTCATATAAGATCCCGTTCCCGACTATCTGTATGTCTGTCTGTCTTGGGTAAATGGAGGAGGGAGGAGGAAGAGGGAGGTGGAGGAGGGAAGAGGAGGGAGGAGGAGGGAGGAGGAGACAGGAGGAATAGGAGGGAGGAGGAGGGATTAGGAAGAGGAGGGAGGAGTAGGGTGGAGGAGGAGGGGGAGGAGGAGGGAGGAGGAAGAGGGAGAAGGAGGGAGGAGGAGATCGCAGGAGGAGGAGGAGGAGGAGAGGGAGGAGGAGGAGGGAGAGGGAGGAGGAGGGAGGAGGAGGAGAGAGTAGGCGGAGGGAGGAGGCGGAGGGAGCAGGAAGAGGGAGGAAGAGGGAGGAGGAGGAGGGAGGAGAAGGAGGAGGGAGGAGTAGAGAGTGGGAGGAGGGAGGAGGCGGAGGGAGGAAGAGGGAGGAGGATGAGAGGGAGGAGGAAGAGGGAGGAGGAGGAATGTGAAGGGAGGAGGAGGGAGGAGGTAGATGGAGGAGGAGGAGGAGGGAGGAGGATAGAGGAGGAGGAGGGATGAGGAGGAAGAGGGAGGAGGAGGAATGTGAAGGGAGGAGGAGGGAGGAGGTAGAGAGAGGAGGAGGAGGGAGGAGGAGAATGGAGGAGGAGGGATAAGGAGGAGAGGGAGGAGGAGGGGGAGGAGGGGGAGGAGGAGGGAGGAAGAAGGAGGAGGGAGGAAGACGGATGAGGGGGAGGAGGGAGGGGTAGGAGGGGGAGGAGGAGAAGGGAGGAGAAGGGAGGAGGAGGAGGGAGCAGGAGGAGGGAGGAGGAGGAGGAAGAGGGAGGAGGAGGGAGGAGGAAGAGAGAGGAGGGAGGAGGAAGAGAGAGGAGGGAGGAGGAGGGAGGAAGAGATAGGCGGAGAGAGGAGGAGGAGGGAGGAGGAGGAGTAGTGATGAATAGGAGGGAGGAGAAGGGAGGAGGAGGGATTAAGAGAAAGAGGGGGGAAAGGGGAGAAGGAGGAGGGAGGAGGAGGAGGAAGAGGGATGAGGAGGGAGGAGGGAGGATGAGGAGGAGGGAGGATGGTGAAGGAGGAGGAGGAGGGAGGAGGGTGAAGGAGGAGGAGGAGGGGGAGGAGGAGGAGGGAGAAGGAGGAGGAGGGAGGAGGGAGGAGGAGAACGTAGGTGGGGGAGGATGAGAAGGGAGGAGGGAGAGGGAGGAGGAGGGAGGAGGAGGAGGGAGGAGGCGGAGGGAGAAGGAGGAGGGAGGAAGAGGTAGAAGGAGGAGGGAGAAGGAGGGAGGAGGAGACAGGAGGAATAGGAGGGAGGAGGAGGGATTAGGAAGAGGAGGGAGGAGTAGGGTGGAGGAGGAGGGGGAGGAGGAGGGAGGAGGAAGAGGGAGAAGGAGGGAGGAGGAGAGAGGAGGAGGAGGAGAAGAGAGTAGGAGGAGGGAGAGGGAGGAGGAGGGAGGAGGAGGAGCGAGTAGGCGGAGGGAGGAGGCGGAGGGAGCAGGAAGAGGGAGGAAGAGGGAGAAGGAGGGAGGAGGAGGAGGAGGGAGGAGGAAGGAGGAGTAGAGAGTGGGAGGAGGGAGGAGGCGGAGGGAGGAAGAGGGAGGAGGAAGAGGGAGAAGGGAGGAGGAGGGAGGAGGTAGTAGGATGATTGATTGCCATCCCACCAGGTTAAT
>CAWUFQ010000321.1:0-56000 GCA_963921405.1 Cepaea hortensis | reverse complement strand
ACAAAACATGAGCAGTGGGCGGTGAGCTTCACTAGAACATGACCACAAAACATGAGCAGTGGGCGGTAAGCTTCACTAGAACATGACCACAAAACATGAGCAGTGGGCGGTAAGCTTCACTAGAACATGACCACAAAACATGAGCAGTGGGCGGTAAGCTTCACTAGAACATGACCACAAAACATGAGCAGTGGGCGGTAAGCTTCACTAGAACATGACCACAAAACATGAGCAGTGGGCGGTAAGCTTCACTAGAACATGACCACAAAACATGAGCAGTGGGCGGTAAGCTTCACTAGAACATGACCACAAAACATGAGCAGTGGGCGGTAAGCTTCACTAGAACATGACCACAAAACATGAGCAGTGGGCGGTAAGCTTCACTAGAACATGACCACAAAACATGAGCAGTGGGCGGTAAGCTTCACTAGAACATGACCACAAAACATGAGCAGTGGGCGGTAAGCTTCACTAGAACATGACCACAAAACATGAGCAGTGGGCGGTAAGCTTCACTAGAACATGACCACAAAACATGAGCAGTGGGCGGTGAGCTTCACTAGAACATGACCACAAAACATGAGCAGTGGGCGGTGAGCTTCACTAGAACATGACCACAAAACATGAGCAGTGGGCGGTAAGCTTCACTAGAACATGACCACAAAACATGAGCAGTGGGCGGTAAGCTTCACTAGAACATGACCACAAAACATGAGCAGTGGGCGGTAAGCTTCACTAGAACATGACCACAAAACATGAGCAGTGGGCGGTAAGCTTCACTAGAACATGACCACAAAACATGAGCAGTGGGCGGTAAGCTTCACTAGAACATGACCACAAAACATGAGCAGTGGGCGGTAAGCTTCACTAGAACATGACCACAAAACATGAGCAGTGGGCGGTAAGCTTCACTAGAACATGACCACAAAACATGAGCAGTGGGCGGTAAGCTTCACTAGAACATGACCACAAAACATGAGCAGTGGGCGGTAAGCTTCACTAGAACATGACCACAAAACATGAGCAGTGGGCGGTAAGCTTCACTAGAACATGACCACAAAACATGAGCAGTGGGCGGTAAGCTTCACTAGAACATGACCACAAAACATGAGCAGTGGGCAGTAAGCTTCACAAGAACATGACCACAAAACATGAGCAGTGGGCGGTGAGCTTCACTAGAACATGACCACAAAACATGAGCAGTGGGCGGTGAGCTTCACTAGAACATGACCACAAAACATGAGCAGTGGGCGGTAAGCTTCACTAGAACATGACCACAAAACATGAGCAGTGGGCGGTAAGCTTCACTAGAACATGACCACAAAACATGAGCAGTGGGCGGTGAGCTTCACTAGAACATGACCACAAAACATGAGCAGTGGGCGGTGAGCTTCACTAGAACATGACCACAAAACATGAGCAGTGGGCGGTAAGCTTCACTAGAACATGACCACAAAACATGAGCAGTGGGCGGTGAGCTTCACTAGAACATGACCACAAAACATGAGCAGTGGGCGGTGAGCTTCACTAGAACATGACCACAAAACATGAGCAGTGGGCGGTGAGCTTCACTAGAACATGACCACAAAACATGAGCAGTGGGCGGTAAGCTTCACTAGAACATGACCACAAAACATGAGCAGTGGGCGGTAAGCTTCACTAGAACATGACCACAAAACATGAGCAGTGGGCGGTAAGCTTCACTAGAACATGACCACAAAACATGAGCAGTGGGCGGTAAGCTTCACTAGAACATGACCACAAAACATGAGCAGTGGGCGGTAAGCTTCACTAGAACATGACCACAAAACATGAGCAGTGGGCGGTAAGCTTCACTAGAACATGATCACAAAACATGAGCAGTGGGCGGTAAGCTTCACTAGAACACGACCACAAAACATGAGCAGTGGGCGGTAAGCTTCACTAGAACACGACCACAAAACATGAGCAGTGGGCGGTAAGCTTCACTAGAACACGACCACAAAACATGAGCAGTGGGCGGTAAGCTTCACTAGAACATGACCACAAAACATGAGCAGTGGGCGGTAAGCTTCACTAGAACATGACCGCAAGTAGCAAAATGGACATAGTGGCCAAAGCCTACGTCAACACAAAAAACAACAAACAGACACCAATACAACTACATGAAAAAACACTACATGACCAGTATTGCCTGCCATAGCATATCTGAAATGTTGGCCGTTTTGTTTGTATCTACATTGTAATGTTGATTTGTTTTTGACAGAAATAAACTTTTAACTTTTCCAGGTATGTTGAAAAGGCGATATGATCACATTTCTTTGGATTTCTTGCGACCATTTATGCGCCTATTTCCTCCAGTCACGTTTGATATGTATTTGGAGAGTTTGAATTGTAAGTAATTTCTGTATCATGCCAGATTTTTTAAACATGAAAAGTAAGTTCAAGCATATTTTGGGGGGATTTATGAAAAAACAATGGAAAAGATAGACATATCAGGGAAGACCCCAAAAACATGTAGAAGTTGAGAGCACACCAGTTACAAAAACTGTCACCTCCTTAATGCTGTTTGAAAAAGTGTCGCTACTGCACACTGTGGTAGATCATTGTTGTTTCAATCCATTCAGTTGTAGAACACTGTTGTTACAATCCATTCTTCTTCTGCTGCGTTCATCCTGAGACTTTTTTCGGGCGTGATTGCGTTGTGCTTGTTTACAGCAGAGCTGCATTCTTGTGCTGTTAGGCCGACTTCTGCAGGCATTTGTTGACCGTGTTAACCTTCCCAGGGTCAATCCATTCAGTTGTAGGGCACTGAAATACAATTATTCTATCTGAAGTGGAGCATCATTTGTGGGTGATGGCATTATTTGTGGCTGGCAAACTTAAATAGCAGTAATGTGGTTTATTCTTTCATTGTCTGGGATGGGAAATGACATTACATGGTTTATTCTTTCCTCTTCTGAAATAAGTATATATTGTTAATGTGGTTTGAAGTTGTTTTTTTCCTTCTCTGAGATGGGATGGTGCAATAATTTGCTTGATTCTTTTTGCATTAAGTATGGAGTAGCAGTAATGAGAATGTGCAGTCGTGTACTTTAGTAAATGTAAAGATCCCTTTCCCATGCTTGCGGGTGTTTTGAGTATATGGAGCCAACTCTGGTATAGACCAGTCAGCTCTAGATGGGTCAAGTCAGCATTACCCCACCCACTTTTACTTCCCAGAAGAATAATTCCTGGTACCCATTTTAGACTGCGTCAGACTGAACCCAAGTCAGTTTCTTTTTTTAAATCTCCGCCTTGATGGGGGCTCACACCCGTGACCATCTGAGCAGGCAGGTGAGCATGCTAGCTGCTGCACTTCTGCAGCTTCCAGTGATGTACTGTACTTTCCTTGTGTCTTCCATTCAGATGAGAAACAGCTCAAGTCCGACATCCTCAGCTTGCAGGAGTACAGGAGGAACGGCATCACCCGGCTGAGGTCCGTCAAGACCTTCTACCAGATGAAAAAGAGACGAGATCATATGAAATCTCAGCGGCATCAATTTGTTGATGTGATCAGTCATGTCACGGTTAGTGCCTGTTTTCTTCTTTGTTTTGTTTTGTGTAATTGTATCCTTTTTGCATGCTTTTTCTTTTGTCTCCTTCTGCCCTTTATTTTCCCTCTGGAGCATAGTCTCATCAAGCCAAACCATTATATCTGGTAATATTTCATGCAACTCCTTCAATGTTATCCCCATATTATTCATGTTTGTCTCTCATTCTCTTGTCCATGTCTCCCTCTGTTTTGTTTGGCCTGTGGGACTTTCCAGTTATACTGATATCTAGAGGGAGTACTTTCCATTTATACTATCTAAAGGGAGTAATTTCCAGTTATACTGATATCTAGAGGGAGTACTTTCCATTTATACTATCTAAAGGGAGTAATTTCCAGTTATACTGATATCTAGAGGGAGTACTTTCCATTTATACTATCTAAAGGGAGTAATTTCCAGTTATACTGATATCTAGAGGGAGTACTTTCCCGTTATACTGATATTAGGTTTTCTCAGTGCATTCGCTGGATTCTGTCTAGTTCTCACCGTGAGCTCTGCAGTAGTGGTTCTCTCATACAGTTTATTACCCTCTGATCTACACTGTCACTAGTTAATGAATGTGTAGTTTAGTGACTGTTCTGGTCATTCTCTGTGGTTCCAGTTCATGCAATAGTACTGATGTAACATTACAGTTCAATATTCTCAGTTGTATACTAGTTTTGTTATAGTTTTGCTTCCACAAATTTTGTTGTGCTATGAAAGCTCCTCTTGCTTTTATAATCTTATTTTAATATCTCTTTTTGTTTCCCCATCTTTGTCTACATTGCTTCGTAAGTGTGATTTTTTTGTTTTTGACTGTGACCGGGTGCCGGTTGTTCAGAAAGCAATAGCAAAATACTGAACGTAACACTTGCCAAGACATCAACAACAGTAAAAAAAACCGCTGGTGTTGACTGCAAAACATATCCTGTATAGGATATGCAACTAACTTTTTTTTATATATATAGTGTTATATCTAGTTTTATATATATTGTGTTGTATATAGTATCTAGTTTTATATTTATATATATAGAGTCTGTTATTGACATTCCAGTTTATGTTTTATGATATACAGGATGAGCAGTCGTATCTCTCTTGGCTTGCTAAACAAGCTATTGCTGAAGGATCTAAGACTTCACTAGCCAACATTCCAGTTCTACGTAAGTATTTAGTTGCTAGTTTGTTTTGTGTGCATGTGGCTTGTTTTGATATTTCAAATCAAGAATTTTAATGAGATAGTTTGATCAAAATTACTGCTGTTTTCATTTCTTAGTTTGTCACTCCTCGTTTATGCTGGAAATAAAGTTGAGAAGTCCTTCAGGTTAATTATTGTAAAAGATAGGTAAATCACTATCATCATGCACTGCGTCTTTGAAGCATTTAGTTTATTTTTAATCTCATTATTCAGTGTCCATTATTCAGTGAGGAAGGTAACTGGTCACTTCACCTTGTATGTCATGGCCTAGAATATGTGAAGGCCTAACACTTCAAGCCTAATGGCTGTATCTGCTATGGGACTAACTCCTTCTTTCATTTGCTTGACATGTGTCTTTGTCTGCAATGTTTTCTCTTGTATGAACTTTACTATCTTTTTTTAATTCATGCAGTGGTCCATAGAGTTTATCTTCCACTGTTGTTTCTCTAGGCCAGAAGTTTTGTCTATGTCTACAACGTTGTCTCTTGTATGAACTTTACTACCTTTTTTAGTTCACTCACTGGTCCATAGAGTTTTTCTTTTACTGTTGTCTCTCTAGGCCAGAAGGTTTGGCTAGATATGACATATTTTGGGCAGTCTTTTAGTATATAATCTTCAGTCACTGTCACCTATCCATGTGTACATGGCTCAATCACTAATCTTGAATTTGTTGCATAATCAATTACGTTGGGACTAGCTTGTATAGTCTTTTTTTTCTTCGGTGTCCTGGTCTTCAGGCTCATTCCTTTATCCCACCTCTTCTGTTGTCTCGTAAATTTCATGTGTCTCTATATATGTTGTTAGCATATTATTCATCCCTGTCTTAAATTCTCTTCTCTGTATGTTTGAGGTCTCCCACTATTGCATTCTTCCTATGGGTTCCAGATAAGACACTTTCTAAGTGATACTGACCTCTGTGTGTGCCGTAACTACAATAAAATAACAAGTAATGCAGCTTTACAGAACACATTACGCAAAGAATAGGATGTTGCAGCAACTAGCCTTCATTATACAACAAATACACACAATTAATAACCATATGGAAGTGACTACATTAAAGCATGATAACTGATTTAGAAGAATGGAAAGATGAAAACAAATTAGAACAGTGAAAATAAAATGAACAAAATGGGCTACTTATCTCAGAATCTCAGGCTGTGGAACTCACATTAATCTTGATATTAATACTCTTATATTGACATCTGTGAGGGTCTGTGTTGTAATAGGAATGAGGGATTGAAACGGTTCAGTGAAGATTCCAGGTAAATGCATGGCAATGGTATATGAAGGTGTGCAGAAAGGTAAAGCGGGAATAGGTGGAAGCAATGGAGATATGACGATAGGCCAAGAGTGAAAACTATGGATTGGTGCCCTGGTGCATGTCTGTGAAAGTGTGCTAGTAATGGGTTGACCAGAGTAAGCGATTGTCACAGACCAATGAAGTATGTACCTATGTATGATTGTGATAATGAAACAAAGTTTGTGATAATAATGAAACACATTAATGTGTGTACTAGGGAATACTAAAAGTCTATTTGGGCCTGATATGTGTGAGCGTATGTACATATACACGCACCAACAAACACTGATATATATATATATATGTATATGTGTATGTATATGAGATAACAGTAGACGGTATAACAGTAGACAGTAGACTGTTCACCGTATAACAGTAGACGGTACTACCTGGTTTCTGTTAGCGCCGAACGTTGGGCGGCGCTTACCAAACCCGACACCCCACATTGTGCCAACGGCTTCGGGCGGAAGAGCGCAATTGGGAGGGTACATGCCTTACCCTGGTGCGAGGAAATGCAAGCTAAAGACAAAATTGTCATGGCAGGGTAGACCAGGCCCTAAGCCTTGGTTGGCGACTGGTCTAGGATCGAAGCTCCGACAGGCGGACAGTTAGAGCATTGCTTTGCTGATCCGGCAGCTTCTGCAGCTTGTCTTGTTCCAGATGTAGGGGTGTTACCTTTCCTCTGGAGTGAACTAGGCAGGCCGAGAGAGGGATCATGCTGCATGGGCAACACATGATCTCTATATTTTAGCCCAGGCTTTGTGCTATGGAGAGGCAATAACTCCATCCCTGGTCTTAACTGGTCTCGGAATCAAAGCGAGAGGCAACTGTTACGGGTTATAAGTCCTTGTCAGTTGGCATAGACATGGGGCGCCACGCGTTGCCTCTGACGGTGGGAGACACCTATAGGTGTCACTGATCAGCTACCGCCCGCCTCAAGCTGGGCAGCCCCCAGCCAATTGGGTGCTGATCCGCCACAGCCTGCCTGCTTCAATGGGTGCTTGGGGCTAGGACAAAATCTGAATCGCAGGCTGTAAAACCAATGCACCAGGTACAAACAAAAATAAAAATAGAAACCTCAAGCTACGGCTTGCAACCTGGAACGTGAGAACCATGTGTCCAGGATTTTCCACTGACTTGACCAATATTGACAATGTGAGAAAAACGGCTGTGATTGATGCCGAACTCAATCGTCTTAACATTGATATTGCTGGCCTGCAGGAGACTCGCCTCGCTGAGGAAGGGTCACTCAGGGAAAACAACTACACCTTTTTCTGGAAGGGTAGAGGGCAGGCAGAAAAAAGGCAACACGGTGTGGGCTTTGCAGTGAAGAATTCGCTACTGGGAATGATTGAAATTCCAGCAGGAGGAAATGAAAGACTATTATCCCTGCGCTTGGCAACCTCTTGTGGGTTTGCCACCATTATTACTGCATATGCACCGACACTCGATTCCTCTGATGATGTGAAGGATTTGTTCTATGAGGAGTTAGACTCCGTGATCAAGGCAGTTCCAAAATCTGACTACATTTATATGCTCGGTGATTTCAATTCTCGTGTGGGCAAGGACTCGAGTTCATGGCCAGTGTCCCTTGGAAAATACAACATCGGTCGCATGAATGAAAATGGGCAAAGGCTGCTGGAGCATTGCACCAGTAATGACCTATGTATTACAAACTCTTTTTTTAAAACAAAAGAGATGCATAAGGTCACATGGAAACATCCAAGATCCGGCCATTGGCATCAGTTGGACTTCATTATCACACGGAGACAACATCTGAACCATACATCATTAACTCGAAGTTACCACAGTGCTGACTGTGATACAGATCATTCTTTGGTTGTTGCAAGAGTTAGACTGAGACCAAAGAGAATCTACACAGCTAAACACAAATCTAGCCCCAGGATTAATATTATTAACACTCATGATCCTGAAAAGTGCTTTCAGTTTCAACAGCAACTTGAAGACGCTTTCACTGATACACCAGAAAATTGTACAGTAAATGAAAAGTGGGGTCAAATTAAGGAAACTCTTTATAAAACTGCCGTAGGGGTTTACGGCACTGTGGATCATAAGAGGCAGGACTGGTTTGCGGCCAACAGCGAGACTCTGCAGCCCTTGATTGATAAGAAGAAGAAAGCTCTCTTAAGAAACAAGGAAAGACCAACGCGTAACACTCTGAGTGAGCTAAGGCAAGCTAGGAAGGTTGTGCAAAAGGCTGCCAGACAGTGTGCAAATGATTATTGGATCAAGTTATGTGAGTCCATTCAAATCGCAAGTGATAAGGGAGACATAAGAAGCATGTATGAAGGAATAAAGAAAGCCTGTGGTCCAGTGATCAAAAGAAGTGCACCGCTGAAAACCTTGACTGGAGAAGTCATCACTGATAAGAAACAGCAGATGGACAGATGGGTAGAGCACTATTTGGAGCTTTACTCAAGTGAGACCAAACTAGCGGATGATGCCCTTAATGCCATAGAGGCTCTACCAACTCTTGACCACCTGGACACACTTCCCACCATAACAGAAGTTAAGTGTGCTATAAATGAACTTGCATCTGGCAAGGCTCCAGGTAAGGATGGGATTCCAATAGAGGTTATCAGGAGTGGGCAAGACACACTCACTCTACAGATCCACCAGCTAATAGAGCTATGCTGGCGTGAAGGACAAGTCCCACAGGATTTCAAAGATTCAAACATCATAACGCTGTACAAGAACAAGGGTGATCGGAGCGACTGTAACAACTATAGGGGTATCTCACTTCTGTGTATTGTTGGAAAAGTATTTGCCAGAATTGTTCTGCGCAGACTTCAAGTCCTAGGAGATCAAGTCTACCCCGAATCACAGTGTGGCTTTCGACAGAACCGGTCTACCACTGATATGATATTCTCATTGCGACAAATGCAAGAAAAATGCCGTGAACAGAATCAACCACTGTTTATTGCCTTCATCGACCTCACAAAAGCATTTGATTTGGTCAGTCGTGAGGGTCTGTTCAAGGCACTAAAGAAGATTGGCTGCCCACCAACTCTTCTGTCCATTGTGGAATCGTTCCACACAGGCATGAAGGGTATAATCAGGTTTGATGGTGCAACTTCTGAAGAATTTGAAATCAAGAGTGGAGTTAAGCAAGGTTGTGTACTAGCTCCCACCCTCTTTGGAATATACTTTTCACTTCTACTGAAATATGCATTTCGTGATCAGGATGGTGGTATATACATTCACTCACGCTCAGATGGCGGCCTCTACAATGCTCAGAGATTGAAGGCTAAGGCCAAAATTAGGAGGGTACTGATCAGAGAGTTGCTTTTTGCAGATGATGCTGCAGTTACGACCCACTCTGAGGAAGAATTGCAATGTCTACTATCTGCATTCTCCAATGCTTGTTCTGAATTTGGTTTAACAATTAGCAAAAAGAAGACACAGATTATGTCACAAGGTGCACATGGGGTACCATCAATCTTTATTGACGACGCCGAACTAGAGATAGTAGACCATTTTACATATCTAGGATCAGTGGTAAATAGCAAATTATCCCTAGATCAGGAAATCAACATCCGGATTGGTAAGGCAGCAACAAAAATGAACAGGTTAAGAAAAAGAGTCTGGGAGAACAGGAAGCTTACTGCCAAAACAAAAGTCCTTGTCTATCAAGCCTGTGTCCTTAGTACTCTTCTCTATGGCAGTGAAACCTGGACAACTTACTCACACCAAGAGAACAATTTAAACAGCTTTCATATGCGGTGTCTGCGAAGAATTCTTGGTATTAAGTGGCAAGACAAAATCACAAATACTGAAGTATTGGAAAGATCAGGTTGTGTGACAGTTTATTCCATGCTCAGTCTTCGTAGACTTAGATGGATAGGACATCTTAGGAGGATGGATGATGGTAGAATACCAAAGGATATCTTTTTTGGTGAATTACAGATGGGTAAGAGATCTCAGGGTCGGCCTCTACTACGATACAAAGATGTGTGTAAGCGGGACATGATTGATGCAGGCATTGATAATGCACATTGGGAGCAAGTCGCCGCTGAACGTGTTGCATGGAGGGCAAATATCAGAAATGGAATAAAGTCAAAGGAGAAAATTATTGCAGAAAAGTCACACACCAAGCGTTTGAGACGTAAGATGGTGCATGATGGTGGAAATGACCACGTGTTCACATGCACCCACTGTGAACTGACATTTACAGCGCAAATTGGCCTTATCAGTCACACTCGCTACCGCCATAGTTAAAAGTTATTATGCCTTTTTAGAGCACAAACTATCGTCTGTCAAGACGGCAAGGTGCCAATGATGTATATGAGAAAGGTTGTAACCAGCACCACTGCCTCTACCTCAACTCTTGATTCACTGGAATTTGTTTTGCTGGCTCAGAACACTCAGGAGGTTCATTAGCTACAAGGACACAAAGCTACTATGCATGTGTCACAGGCCAATACAGGAAGTAAAGATTAGTGCCACTTTAATCTAGCATCCATCCATCATGTGCCATGCCGATAAGCGTGGGCGGTCATGTTTTACCATCTCACTCGATCACCAGAATCATGGATCAGCTCTATGTTCCTGTCTCGACCATGCCACAAGGCCAAGCCATCCAGGTACTTGTTTCTAGGTCTTCCCCTTGGTCTCTTCTCTTCAATCTTGCCAGTTGTCACCAAGTTCTCCAATTCATTTCTTCTGATAACATGCCCAGAGAGAGGGAGAGAAAATGTCTTAGGCAAACTACAATTAATGTCATTGGCTATCACTCAGAATGGTTGTCTCTGTTCCTCATACAAAAGTTGTGTGTTTATCATAAACAATTATCTTCTGATATTCTTCTCACTTTCATTTAACAATGTTCATTTTATATCCTCAGCCAAAAAAGTGGTTCCTCATCTGAAAATTGATGGCTTGCCGGGATATGAGAAGCTGTCTGATGCTGAGAGACAGGTGCGTGTGTGAATAAACATGTTTCATAATTTATATTTGTGTATGTGCGTGAGCATGCGCGCACACACATGCAAGATGCATTGTGTCTGATGCTGAGAGACAGGTGCGTGTGTGAATAAACATGTTTCATCATTTATATTTGTGTATGTGCGTGAGCATGCGCGCGCACACGTGCGAGAGAGAGAGAGAGGAAAAAACACCTAAGTCAGTGTGGCTGAGAGGTTTAACACACCCACACTGAAACTCTCTGGTGACTGAGATTCATTGTACACTCGGGTTAGATGAATTTCTGGGTGTTGACTTCTCATCCTTGACTTGGGGGCGTAGGTTACAAGTACCTCAGTAGTGAAAGTGGGTCGGCATGATGACACGAGACACCGGTAATAGGGGAAATAACCATGACACAAAATCAGTCCAGTGCACTCACTAGCAGTAGCACATGTGTGGACTACGCTGGAGATCAAGGCATGTGAATACCCACAAACATTGTCTACTGATTGCTCACACGATGCCAAATGTTAGCGTCTTGTGTTGGTTCTGGTTGCCCTGTTTGTTAGTGGGACCCTAAGGAGAAGCAAAGAATAGGATCTCGCCGTGACATACCGTGCGTGTTGTGACCGGCCCGGCTTCCTCATTCCGTAGACATAGCTGCAAATAGCAACCAGCCATGAACAAGTCTAAAGATAAAGAAAACAAGAATAACCAGGCCAACCAAGAGGACAGGAGACTCTTCTAGGTGGGGTATGGTGTGGTGCAGAGGAATCCACCAGGAGTATGGATCACGGATCTTATGTCCCCACTAGGGACATGGAGGAGAGTAGAAACGGGAGTCTCCTTGGTGAAGTGGTCAAGCTGTCCGTCTCACACTCTGAAGGTTGTGGGTTCGATTCCAGGCTACGTCTTTCAGTTTACAGGTTCGTGTTTCTTGGAGACTCCTGGGGGTCATCGCTGGAGCTACGGAGTTTGTGCGTTGTGCGACGCTTTCTGCAGGATATCCTGCAGAAAGAGACTGGGCCATATGGGATATAAACCGGGACAATGAAGTCGACCCTCTCAACTTTTAAGACTTTTTTTTAAAGGAGAGTAGAAACAGAAATGAATAATATGTTCAGGGCCTGGGCAGAGCAGCATGGGATAGCTAAGGATCAGACAACTTGTAGTGATTTGGTTGATGGTCTTTGCCCTCATGGAAAATACAGAGCAAAGGCAGAATTGAGTCTTGTTAATATAACAACTTGCTCCCAGGGTGATTTTAAATATTTGTATCTAGCATGGGGGTACAGAAAAGTTTCAGAAAGCAATGGCAAACTGCTGAATGTAAACTTGCCAAGAGATTGCAAGAGCAGAAATTGCTGGTATGGACTGCAACGTCCTGTAAAGGAAGTGTAACTAACATTTATGGGAGTGAAGCAGTTATAAAGAATACAAAATGTACTTTATTAACAGGTAGGTAGGTAGTTGCATATGCTTTACAGGATGTTGCAGTCAATCGTGATTTCTTGGCAAATTTACGTTCAGTAGTTTGCCATTGCTTTCTGAATGATCGGCACTCATACCATTGTGTGGGAAACCAACGCAAGGCGGTCTGCTTCAAAATCGCCCACAGCTGTGTTTTGAACGCGGTATGCGGGTGTCAGGGTCTTACACTTGGCTCGCTACCTAACACATGTGGGACAGTACAAGTACAACGTGATTTGACTCAAGACTCAACGACACAACGTTCAACGGATTTAATTACAGATCATATACAGTACGATGATCACAGCAATATATATACTGGATACTTGAATACACTTACATCTACCATACAGCACACAGTCTCACTCTCAAGATGTCCAGGCACTCGACATTCAGGCACAGAAACCTTTCTCGCAACATGCGTCCTGTTCAGTCCACGTCCCAGAGCTGTCTGCCTATGGTTTGGAACTCGCCTCCTCACCGGAGGTGGCTTCACGAGACATGCGTGCGTCCTTGGTGTGACCCCTGGCCGTCTCGCCAGCCGGCAACCTCGCAGGCAGGTGACTACCATTCGCCTGGCGGCGTAACGAAGTTCCTTCATCCCTGCTAGGGACTGAGTCACCTGGCGGCGTAACGATGTCACTGCCGTACTGTGGACTCTGACACGCTCCCCCGGCAACTCCATGAAAGATGTCATCTTTCATGTCTAATATATGTACATACTGGGTTAATACTTTAACCCTTGTCAGAGTCAACCCTTATGTTGCTTATATCCATTGGTATCATAATACATAGAAAATACACATCTGCCATAGAAACATATAATCAATAGAAGTTATATTCAACGACATGTGGTGTTCAACTTTTAACACCTGTTAGGTTTCATCATCTCGATGGCTGGTTACATAAATTGCCTTTTGAATCTACTACCAAATTAGCTTCTTCATTGGCAATAGGGATGGCGTGACCACACGTTAAAATACCATCTTCATAGAAGGTGTTACAAACAGTACATAAAGTGTTATACATGTCAGAAATCTGTGCTGAGTTCACAGGATGTTTCTCTGATTGTTCTTCTTCTGACTCTGAACTGTTAGACAAGGCGACATTTGCCTCGTTGATCATTTGTCTACCTTTACAATCCTTGCGATGGTGTCCATGCGCTTTACAAAGATAACATTTACGCACAGACCTGAAAGATCTACGCTCATGATCTCGTCTGTTTATCATATCTCGTAGATAAATATCATATTTTGGGTTTTTATCGCACATTTCATTCTGCTGATGTGAAATTTTACAATGAATACAGTGCTTAAATTTCTCAGAGGTAGGCCTATGAGGTTTCTGCCTACTATAGGGTTTTTCAAAATTAGCCGCAGCTACAAAATCAATGTCCGTAGATTCAGTCACAAAACAGTGTTTGTTGGCTGTGTAATATGCCGTACCTCGTCTATCAATCTCATCTATACTAGTGCATTCATTCACCTGCAAAAATTTGGAAAATTTTGGTGGAATGGATGAAATGATTTTGTCTCTGATGATTAGATCTTCTAATCTATCATAATTTTTGTCAATTTTAGCTGCTGAAGTCCATTTGGTGAATATATCTCGGACTAAGCAGAGGTAGTCAGAGAACGTTTGAGTCGGTTTTGGGCTCAACTTGCTGAACTGTTCTCTGTAACCTGCTTCATCTAACATAAAATGTGCCATTATCTTTGATTTAAGATAATGGTAGTCTTTTCTGAGGTCTTTGGGAATAGTCTCAATGACTTTAAGAGGTTCCCCTGATAAACTCCTCATATACACAATATTCCATTCAGACAGTGGAACTTGGTAATGTTCCATTAAAGTTTCAAAATTTTGGGTAAAGGCTGCAATGCAGTCACCCGTGGTATAATTACGTACAATACCCTGATATTTCTTGTACTGGTTTTCTTTCTCCAGTCTCTCAGATTTCTTATACTCTTTATTGATAGCAGTCTCAGTATCCAGTTGTTTTATCTTTAACTGTAACTCCAGTTCTTCTCTCTTACTCTGAGCTGCTATTTCTGCTTTCTTGAGTTCACTATCTATCTCAGCTTGCTTTGTCTTTGCAGCCATTTCTAATTCGGCTTGCTTTAAGGCCGTTTCTGCCTCCAATTGCTTGGCGGCTCTTTCAGTCTCTAATTGTTTTAAGGCTGTTTCTGCCTCTAATTGCTTGGCGGCTCTTTCAGCTGCTCGTTCATCGCGTTCAGCCACTTTCTCCTGTACTAGTAGGTATTCAGCATATTTGTTCTCACTCCACTTTGTTAACTCATCACCTGTTAACTTCAACTTTAACCCCATATCAATGAAATCAAATAATGAAGACATGATGAAGAATGTCAATGTAATACCAGCCACACAGATAGTTATAAGTGGTTAGTACAATAAACAATTTACAATTTTCCTATATGCAATCTGTGCCTAAAATTGCATCCTTAAAGTAAATGAAAAGAAAAGTATACTCAAGTGCCCTGGATGCGGTGAAGAATGGTTGGAAAACGGGCTAGGAAACTGTAGGGTCGTCACTTTGAATCACAAATGACCTCTACGCGCACGGTTTCGGATGTTACGGAAAAAACCTGCTTTGTTTTGGAGGAAATAAATTAGTGTCTATTTGTTGGTGTGTGCCTGCTTGTCATTAAGTATTGAGTAGGTTTGTATGGCGTTGAGTGTAATTGTATGTCGTAAGTTTGTCCGTCAACAATTTTATTTTTTCAACACAAGTCACTTTCTTTCAAAACCTTTCTGCTTTCCACAAACTCAACTCACAAAGACAATCTAACTGTATCTCAACACGCTATAACATTGATGACACATCACTTACATCAAGGTGACATTCAGTAAGGACATAGACATCAAGTTTACAAGATGGCGACAAGGTCACAATGGCGACAAGATCAAAACGGTAACAAAATTTTGACAATCACGAATGTTTTACACGTTTACACGATCAAACAATATGAATGCACTGTACGTTTACAAATAGTCTCCATGTTTAAACAATGTAGCAATAATTCAAAATGAGCCTTCCATGATCACTTTTACATGTACAATCAATTTTAACAAAAATTCTAAGTTCACAACCTCTAGTTCTAACCATTTATCACATAAATACGTTCATTTTAAAGCTGGACGATTGCCCCCACGTCCACACATGTCAGGGTCTTACACTTGGCTCGCTACCTAACACATGTGGGACAGTACAAGTACAACGTGATTTGACTCAAGACTCAACGACACAACGTTCAACGGATTTAATTACAGATCATATACAGTACGATGATCACAGCAATATATATACTGGATACTTGAATACACTTACATCTACCATACAGCACACAGTCTCACTCTCAAGATGTCCAGGCACTCGACATTCGGGCACAGAAACCTTTCTCGCAACATGCGTCCTGTTCAGTCCACGTCCCAGAGCTGTCTGCCTATGGTTTGGAACTCGCCGCCTCCTCACCGGAGGTGGCTTCACGAGACATGCGTGCGTCCTTGGTGTGACCCCTGGCCGTCTCGCCAGCCGGCAACCTCGCAGGCAGGTGACTACCATTCGCCTGGCGGCGTAACGAAGTTCCTTCATCCCTGCTAGGGACTGAGTCACCTGGCGGCGTAACGATGTCACTGCCGTACTGTGGACTCTGACACGCTCCCCCGGCAACTCCATGAAAGATGTCATCTTTCATGTCTAATATATGTACATACTGGGTTAATACTTTAACCCTTGTCAGAGTCAACCCTTATGTTGCTTATATCCATTGGTATCATAATACATAGAAAATACACATCTGCCATAGAAACATATAATCAATAGAAGTTATATTCAACGACATGTGGTGTTCAACTTTTAACACCTGTTAGGTTTCATCATCTCGATGGCTGGTTACATAAATTGCCTTTTGAATCTACTACCAAATTAGCTTCTTCATTGGCAATAGGGATGGCGTGACCACACGTTAAAATACCATCTTCATAGAAGGTGTTACAAACAGTACATAAAGTGTTATACATGTCAGAAATCTGTGCTGAGTTCACAGGATGTTTCTCTGATTGTTCTTCTTCTGACTCTGAACTGTTAGACAAGGCGACATTTGCCTCGTTGATCATTTGTCTACCTTTACAATCCTTGCTATGGTGTCCATGCGCTTTACAAAGATAACATTTACGCACAGACCTGAAAGATCTACGCTCATGATCTCATCTGTTTATCATATCTCGTAGATAAATATCATATTTTGGGTTTTTATCGCACATTTCATTCTGCTGATGTGAAATTTTACAATGAATACAGTGCTTAAATTTCTCAGAGGTAGGCCTATGAGGTTTCTGCCTACTATAGGGTTTTTCAAAATTAGCCGCAGCTACAAAATCAATGTCCGTAGATTCAGTCACAAAACAGTGTTTGTTGGCTGTGTAATATGCCGTACCTCGTCTATCAATCTCATCTATACTAGTGCATTCATTCACCTGCAAAAATTTGGAAAATTTTGGTGGAATGGATGAAATGATTTTGTCTCTGATGATTAGATCTTCTAATCTATCATAATTTTTGTCAATTTTAGCTGCTGAAGTCCATTTGGTGAATATATCTCGGACTAAGCAGAGGTAGTCAGAGAACGTTTGAGTCGGTTTTGGGCTCAACTTGCTGAACTGTTCTCTGTAACCTGCTTCATCTAACATAAAATGTGCCATTATCTTTGATTTAAGATAATGGTAGTCTTTTCTGAGGTCTTTGGGAATAGTCTCAATGACTTTAAGAGGTTCCCCTGATAAACTCCTCATATACACAATATTCCATTCAGACAGTGGAACTTGGTAATGTTCCATTAAAGTTTCAAAATTTTGGGTAAAGGCTGCAATGCAGTCACCCGTGGTATAATTACGTACAATACCCTGATATTTCTTGTACTGGTTTTCTTTCTCCAGTCTCTCAGATTTCTTATACTCTTTATTGATAGCAGTCTCAGTATCCAGTTGTTTTATCTTTAACTGTAACTCCAGTTCTTCTCTCTTACTCTGAGCTGCTATTTCTGCTTTCTTGAGTTCACTATCTATCTCAGCTTGCTTTGTCTTTGCAGCCATTTCTAATTCGGCTTGCTTTAAGGCCGTTTCTGCCTCCAATTGCTTGGCGGCTCTTTCAGTCTCTAATTGTTTTAAGGCTGTTTCTGCCTCTAATTGCTTGGCGGCTCTTTCAGCTGCTCGTTCATCGCGTTCAGCCACTTTCTCCTGTACTAGTAGGTATTCAGCATATTTGTTCTCACTCCACTTTGTTAACTCATCACCTGTTAACTTCAACTTTAACCCCATATCAATGAAATCAAATAATGAAGACATGATGAAGAATGTCAATGTAATACCAGCCACACAGATAGTTATAAGTGGTTAGTACAATAAACAATTTACAATTTTCCTATATGCAATCTGTGCCTAAAATTGCATCCTTAAAGTAAATGAAAAGAAAAGTATACTCAAGTGCCCTGGATGCGGTGAAGAATGGTTGGAAAACGGGCTAGGAAACTGTAGGGTCGTCACTTTGAATCACAAATGACCTCTACGCGCACGGTTTCGGATGTTACGGAAAAAACCTGCTTTGTTTTGGAGGAAATAAATTAGTGTCTATTTGTTGGTGTGTGCCTGCTTGTCATTAAGTATTGAGTAGGTTTGTATGGCGTTGAGTGTAATTGTATGTCGTAAGTTTGTCCGTCAACAATTTTATTTTTTCAACACAAGTCACTTTCTTTCAAAACCTTTCTGCTTTCCACAAACTCAACTCACAAAGACAATCTAACTGTATCTCAACACGCTATAACATTGATGACACATCACTTACATCAAGGTGACATTCAGTAAGGACATAGACATCAAGTTTACAAGATGGCGACAAGGTCACAATGGCGACAAGATCAAAACGGTAACAAAATTTTGACAATCACGAATGTTTTACACGTTTACACGATCAAACAATATGAATGCACTGTACGTTTACAAATAGTCTCCATGTTTAAACAATGTAGCAATAATTCAAAATGAGCCTTCCATGATCACTTTTACATGTACAATCAATTTTAACAAAAATTCTAAGTTCACAACCTCTAGTTCTAACCATTTATCACATAAATACGTTCATTTTAAAGCTGGACGATTGCCCCCACGTCCACACATGTCAGGGTCTTACACTTGGCTCGCTACCTAACACATGTGGGACAGTACAAGTACAACGTGATTTGACTCAAGACTCAACGACACAACGTTCAACGGATTTAATTACAGATCATATACAGTACGATGATCACAGCAATATATATACTGGATACTTGAATACACTTACATCTACCATACAGCACACAGTCTCACTCTCAAGATGTCCAGGCACTCGACATTCGGGCACAGAAACCTTTCTCGCAACATGCGTCCTGTTCAGTCCACGTCCCAGAGCTGTCTGCCTATGGTTTGGAACTCGCCGCCTCCTCACCGGAGGTGGCTTCACGAGACATGCGTGCGTCCTTGGTGTGACCCCTGGCCGTCTCGCCAGCCGGCAACCTCGCAGGCAGGTGACTACCATTCGCCTGGCGGCGTAACGAAGTTCCTTCATCCCTGCTAGGGACTGAGTCACCTGGCGGCGTAACGATGTCACTGCCGTACTGTGGACTCTGACACGCTCCCCCGGCAACTCCATGAAAGATGTCATCTTTCATGTCTAATATATGTACATACTGGGTTAATACTTTAACCCTTGTCAGAGTCAACCCTTATGTTGCTTATATCCATTGGTATCATAATACATAGAAAATACACATCTGCCATAGAAACATATAATCAATAGAAGTTATATTCAACGACATGTGGTGTTCAACTTTTAACACCTGTTAGGTTTCATCATCTCGATGGCTGGTTACATAAATTGCCTTTTGAATCTACTACCAAATTAGCTTCTTCATTGGCAATAGGGATGGCGTGACCACACGTTAAAATACCATCTTCATAGAAGGTGTTACAAACAGTACATAAAGTGTTATACATGTCAGAAATCTGTGCTGAGTTCACAGGATGTTTCTCTGATTGTTCTTCTTCTGACTCTGAACTGTTAGACAAGGCGACATTTGCCTCGTTGATCATTTGTCTACCTTTACAATCCTTGCGATGGTGTCCATGCGCTTTACAAAGATAACATTTACGCACAGACCTGAAAGATCTACGCTCATGATCTCGTCTGTTTATCATATCTCGTAGATAAATATCATATTTTGGGTTTTTATCGCACATTTCATTCTGCTGATGTGAAATTTTACAATGAATACAGTGCTTAAATTTCTCAGAGGTAGGCCTATGAGGTTTCTGCCTACTATAGGGTTTTTCAAAATTAGCCGCAGCTACAAAATCAATGTCCGTAGATTCAGTCACAAAACAGTGTTTGTTGGCTGTGTAATATGCCGTACCTCGTCTATCAATCTCATCTATACTAGTGCATTCATTCACCTGCAAAAATTTGGAAAATTTTGGTGGAATGGATGAAATGATTTTGTCTATGATGATTAGATCTTCTAATCTATCATAATTTTTGTCAATTTTAGCTGCTGAAGTCCATTTGGTGAATATATCTCGGACTAAGCAGAGGTAGTCAGAGAACGTTTGAGTCGGTTTTGGGCTCAACTTGCTGAACTGTTCTCTGTAACCTGCTTCATCTAACATAAAATGTGCCATTATCTTTGATTTAAGATAATGGTAGTCTTTTCTGAGGTCTTTGGGAATAGTCTCAATGACTTTAAGAGGTTCCCCTGATAAACTCCTCATATACACAATATTCCATTCAGACAGTGGAACTTGGTAATGTTCCATTAAAGTTTCAAAATTTTGGGTAAAGGCTGCAATGCAGTCACCCATGGTATAATTACGTACAATACCCTGATATTTCTTGTACTGGTTTTCTTTCTCCAGTCTCTCAGATTTCTTATACTCTTTATTGATAGCAGTCTCAGTATCCAGTTGTTTTATCTTTAACTGTAACTCCAGTTCTTCTCTCTTACTCTGAGCTGCTATTTCTGCTTTCTTGAGTTCACTATCTATCTCAGCTTGCTTTGTCTTTGCAGCCATTTCTAATTCGGCTTGCTTTAAGGCCGTTTCTGCCTCCAATTGCTTGGCGGCTCTTTCAGTCTCTAATTGTTTTAAGGCTGTTTCTGCCTCTAATTGCTTGGCGGCTCTTTCAGCTGCTCGTTCATCGCGTTCAGCCACTTTCTCCTGTACTAGTAGGTATTCAGCATATTTGTTCTCACTCCACTTTGTTAACTCATCACCTGTTAACTTCAACTTTAACCCCATATCAATGAAATCAAATAATGAAGACATGATGAAGAATGTCAATGTAATACCAGCCACACAGATAGTTATAAGTGGTTAGTACAATAAACAATTTACAATTTTCCTATATGCAATCTGTGCCTAAAATTGCATCCTTAAAGTAAATGAAAAGAAAAGTATACTCAAGTGCCCTGGATGCGGTGAAGAATGGTTGGAAAACGGGCTAGGAAACTGTAGGGTCGTCACTTTGAATCACAAATGACCTCTACGCGCACGGTTTCGGATGTTACGGAAAAAACCTGCTTTGTTTTGGAGGAAATAAATTAGTGTCTATTTGTTGGTGTGTGCCTGCTTGTCATTAAGTATTGAGTAGGTTTGTATGGCGTTGAGTGTAATTGTATGTCGTAAGTTTGTCCGTCAACAATTTTATTTTTTCAACACAAGTCACTTTCTTTCAAAACCTTTCTGCTTTCCACAAACTCAACTCACAAAGACAATCTAACTGTATCTCAACACGCTATAACATTGATGACACATCACTTACATCAAGGTGACATTCAGTAAGGACATAGACATCAAGTTTACAAGATGGCGACAAGGTCACAATGGCGACAAGATCAAAACGGTAACAAAATTTTGACAATCACGAATGTTTTACACGTTTACACGATCAAACAATATGAATGCACTGTACGTTTTCAAATAGTCTCCATGTTTAAACAATGTAGCAATAATTCAAAATGAGCCTTCCATGATCACTTTTACATGTACAATCAATTTTAACAAAAATTCTAAGTTCACAACCTCTAGTTCTAACCATTTATCACATAAATACGTTCATTTTAAAGCTGGACGATTGCCCCCACGTCCACACATGTCAGGGTCTTACACTTGGCTCGCTACCTAACACATGTGGGACAGTACAAGTACAACGTGATTTGACTCAAGACTCAACGACACAACGTTCAACGGATTTAATTACAGATCATATACAGTACGATGATCACAGCAATATATATACTGGATACTTGAATACACTTACATCTACCATACAGCACACAGTCTCACTCTCAAGATGTCCAGGCACTCGACATTCGGGCACAGAAACCTTTCTCGCAACATGCGTCCTGTTCAGTCCACGTCCCAGAGCTGTCTGCCTATGGTTTGGAACTCGCCTCCTCACCGGAGGTGGCTTCACGAGACATGCGTGCGTCCTTGGTGTGACCGCTGGCCGTCTCGCCAGCCGGCAACCTCGCAGGCAGGTGACTACCATTCGCCTGGCGGCGTAACGAAGTTCCTTCATCCCTGCTAGGGACTGAGTCACCTGGCGGCATAACGATGTCACTGCATCACTGCCGTACTGTGGACTCTGACAGCGGGATTATGAATTGCGTGTGTAACCCCTTGGCCACTGTGCCAGTCTTGTTAACAGGAGTTTAATTAATTTATCATAATTTTTTGTTGTATTTTGTGAAACAAAAATTTTTTTAATCGAAGAGGTTTACTTTCAATAGCTTGTTATTTATTTTTTTTTAACTCTCAGAATGGTTAGATATTATAAATTATTTTTTTCTCCATATTTTTCTTCACCTATGCTCACGTTATTGTATCTACTGCCTGTATTTTTTCTCCATGTATTCTCAGGTTCTATTTACTGTTTATATTTTGTCTTCTTTGTCATTTTTTTTGTTCTCTTGAGCTAAGCTTTTACTGTTGTATCTTCTGTCATTGTTTTTCATCTTGCTTCATTTTTATTTCTTTTCATTTCCAGTTTTTCTGGAATACAGTAGCTGTATTTTATTGTATTTTTTTTCAGTGCAGGATTTATGTATAAGCTACACAAGCTAGTTGTCAGGTCTTAGTCAGATATGACTGAGCTACCGTATAACAGTAGACGGTACTACCTGCTTTCTGTTAGCGCCGAACGTTGGGCGGCGCTGACCAAACCCAACACCCCACATTGTGCCAACGGCTTCGGGCGGAAGAGCGCAATTGGGAGGGTACAAGCCTTACCCTGGTGCGAGGAAATGCAAGCTAAAGATAAAATGTCATGGCAGGGCAGACCAGGCCCTAAGCCTTGGTTGGCAGCTGGTCTAGGATCGAAGCTCCGACAGGCGGACAGTTAGAGCATTGCTTTGCTGATCCGGCAGCTTCTGCAGCTTGTCTTGTTCCAGATGTAGGGGTGTTACCTTTCCTCTGGAGTGAACTAGGCAGGCCGAGAGAGGGATCATGCTGCATGGGCAACACATGATCTCTATATTTTAGTCCAGGCTTTGTGCTGTGGAGATGCGGCCTTTACAATGCTCAGAGATTCTTCTTCTTCTGCGTTCATCCGGAGTTTTTTTCGGATGTGATTGCGTTGTGCCTGTTTACAGCAGAGTTGCGTTCTTGCACATCCGACTTCTGCGGATGCTCAGAGATTGAAGGCCAAGACTTAAATTAGGAGGGTACTGATCAGAGAGTTGCTTTTTGCAGATGATGCTGCAGTTACGACCCACTCTGAGGAAGAATTGCAATGTCTACTATCTGCATTCTCCAATGCTTGTTCTGAATTTGGTTTAACAATTAGCAATAAGAAGACACAGATTATGTCACAAGGTGCACATGGGGTACCATCAATCTTTATTGAGGACGCTGAACTAGAGATGGTAGACCATTTTACATATCTAGGATCAGTGGTAAATAGCAATTTATCCCTAGATCAGGAAATCAACATCCAGATTGGTAAGGCAGCAACAACAATGAACAGGTTAAGAAAAAGAGTCTGGGAGAACAGGAAGCTTACTGCCAAAACTAAAGTCCTTGTCTATCAAGCCTGTGTCCTTAGTACTCTTCTTTATGGCAGTGAAACCTGGACAACTTACTCACACCAAGAGAAAAATTTAAACAGCTTTCATATGCGGTGTCTGCGAAGAATTCTTGGTATTAAGTGGCAAGACAAAATCACAAATACTGAAGTATTGGAAAGATCAGGTTGTGTGACAGTTTATTTCATGCTCAGTCTTCATAGACTTAGATGGATAGGACATCTTAGGAGGATGGATGATGGTAGAATACCAAAGGACATCTTTTTTGGTGAATTACAGATGGGTAAGAGATCTCAGGGTCGGCCTCTACTACGATACAAAGATGTGTGTAAGCGGGACATGATTGATACAGGCATTGATAATGCACATTGGGAGCAAGTCGCAGCTGAACGTGTTGCATGGAGGGCAATCATCAGAAATGGAATAAAGACAAAGGAGAAAATTATTGCAGATAAGTCACACACCGAGCGTTTGAGACGTAAGATGGTGGAAATGCCCACGTGTTCACATGCACCCACTGTGAACGGACATTTACAGCGCAAATTGGCCTTATCAGTCACACTCGCTACCGCCATAGGTACAAGTTATTATGCCTTTTTAAAGCACAAACTATCGTCTGTCAAGACGGCAAGGTGCCAATGTATGTATGTATGTTTTTCATCTCTAGCTGCACTCATGCTGTTGCATCTTCTGTCTGTATTTTCTCTCCACCTAAGCTTATTTTATTGTATGTCTGTATTTTCTCTCCAGCTATTTGAATATTGTTGTACCTTGTCATTATTTTTTTTAGATGTGCTGATGTTGTTGTATCTTGTATATATTGTGTCCAGATGGGCTCATGTTGTTGTATCTTGTATATATTTTATTTCCAGAAGTGCTCATGTTGTATCTTATATATATTGTGTCCAGATGTTCTCATGTTGTTGTATCTTGTCTATATTGTGTCCAGGTGTGCTCATGTTGTTGTATCTTGTATATATTGTGTCCAGGTGTGCTCATGTTGTTGTATCTTGTCTATATTGTGTCCACATGTGCTCATGTTGTATCTTGTATATATTGTGTCCAGGTGTGCTCATGTTGTTGTATCTTGTATATATTGTGTCCAGGTGTGCTCATGTTGTTGTATCTTGTACATATTGTGTCCACATGTGCTCATGTTGTATCTTGTATATATTGTGTCCAGGTGTGCTCATGTTGTTGTATCTTGTACATATTGTGTCTACATGTGCTCATGTTGTATCTTGTATATATTGTGTCCAGGTGTGCTCATGTTGTTGTATCTTGTACATATTGTGTCTACATGTGCTCATGTTGTATCTTGTATATATTGTGTCCACATGTGCTCATGTTGTATCTTGTATATATTGTGTCCAGATGGGCTCATGTTGTTGTATTTAGTATATATTGTGTCCAGATGGGCTCATGTTGTTGTATCTTGTATATAATGTGTCCAGATGTCCTCATGTTGTTGTATCTTGTATATATTGTGTCCTGATGTCCTCATGTTGTTGTATCTTGTATATATTGTGTCCAGGTGTGCTCATGTTGTTGTATCTTGTATATATTGTGTCCACATGTGCTCATGTTGTATCTTGTATATATTGTGTCCAGATGGGCTCATGTTGTTGTATCTTGTATATATTGTCCTGATGGGCTCATTTTGTTGTATCTTGTATATATTGTGTCCTGATGTGCTGATGTTGTTGTTGTATCTTGTATATATTGTGTCCAGATGTGCTCATGTTGTTGTATCTTGTATATATTTTATTTCCAGATGTGCTCAGAAGTTCGGCTGGTTCCTCAAGCCTTCTTGGATTTCTCCCGAATATTGATTTCGGAGTGTGCTAGACAAGGATACCTACGCCTGGCGCAAGCCAGACCACTGATCAAGATTGATGTTAACAAGACCAGAAAGCTCTACGATTTTCTCATCAGGGATGGCCGTATAAATAAAGACCCTGTGGACATATGATTTTTAAAATAAAGCTGGCCATATTATTAAAGTGATAATTATTTGGGGTGTTTGCCCACCACCAGGTGGTGCTATAGTGGCAGTACTGACACTCAGTCATCATCATGTGTCGTGTTGATAAGTGTCAGGTATCCAGATAGAGTAACTATGACTGAAAGACGAGATGTAGAGTTAAAGACAGTTACACAATAGTTCAAATGAAATACATGACATGCCCAGAAAACCAATCAGGCGGCTTAGTCAGTGAGCTCTAATAACAAAAACTCAGGTTAGCATGAGGAAAGCTCACGAACAAAGTTGTTGTTCTAACTTGGGCAGAAAGGACCCTTCGTTCAGGCACAAGGCAGCTTAGTGAGAAGTCACACAAGTTAGAGAGGTTACACATTAGGCATAAGCAGACACTCAAGGGATATATTGGTTCGTGAACTGACACGATCATGGTGTGTAGGGTCAGGTATGTATACATGTCCCAATTATGACTTATGACCAAGTCTCAAGTTTACATTGGTAGGCAAAGGATCGTTTTATAGAAACGATGGCAATGGTCACAGGCCAGTATGGTCACTACCAGGGAGGAAAGTAATGGCCAACTGCCTTCTTTGCAGATGCTTAGAAAATCATGATTCATCAACAAAATACCACAGACTGATAATAGTCCCATGACCCCTGTGAACACAGATATAAACAGACAGCTGCGCATATCCTGTAAGACTGTCATGGGTTTTGTCAATCGTGTATTAATTATTGACCCCCCAGAGACAAATATTTGGGTGAAGTTATGTGCGAGTCTCGGTGAGTTATCAGTTAAGCAACATTCATCCTCAACACCTAACTTTTTGTACTCACGACTAGAGCCACAGTAAACGAAAAGAAGAAGCCTGGCCATGCCATCCCTTAAGTGGTTTGGTCACTGAAAATATGAGCCTAACTGCCTGTCTCCACTTTTTCCATCTTGGCATTGGATTATGGTCGGTTGAGACTAAAAAACTTAAAGGCAGTGGAGCCATCATCGACTCTGGTCTAACCTTAGCCAGTCTGTATTCATCTTCTTTCGTTCACTTGAAATATAACTGCAATGTTGTCTCTTGTATGAATTTAACTGTCTTTTTTTTTAGTTCACTCAGTGGTCCATAGAGTTTATCTTCTACTGTTGTCTCTCTAGGCCCGAAGGTTTGCCTAGATATGTTGTGTTTTAGGCAGTCTTGGAGTATGTCACGCCAATCCACTTGTGCCCAAGGCTGATTCGCCAATCTTGAATTGTGTACACATGTGGTTGCGTAATCTATTGTGTCCTGTTCTGAGGCGCAGAATAATGACTTGTTCTGGTCTGTCCATAACATGGTAGTTATCTTAAGTAAGTTGGAGACTTTCTGACTGATTTTATCATTCTTTCATTTTGGTGGTATGTAACGAGCACATCAGGCTGTTCTTCTATTGCTCCTTCCTTAGCCAATCAGGTACTCCACAGTATCCACTGTATGGTGACCTTATGCTGACTGCTATGTTCAGAGAGTAGTGTCCTTAGTACTGCCAATTTCCCAGACAGAAGCATCTTGAGTACTGATTTTGCATCTGTCAATAGCACCACAGGTTGTGTACCATGCCAGTCTGTATGTGTTGTACTGTTCCATGACTTGGCTAGGTACCAGTATACCTCCCAGAAGATGTGAAATTCCAGTACAGGTCTCACATACTCCGCTAGTTTCTGAATTTGTGGAGCTGAGGTCTCACATACTCCGCTAGTTTCTGAATTTGTGGAGCTGAGGTCTCACATACTCCGCTAGTTTCTGAATTTGTGGAGCTGAGGTCTGACATACTCCGCTAGTTTCTGAATTTGTGGAGCTGAGGTCTCACATACTCCGCTAGTTTCTGAATTTGTGGAGCTGAGGTCTCACATACTCCGCTAGTTTCTGAATTTGTGGAGCTGAGGTCTCACATACTCCGCTAGTTTCTGAATTTGTGGAGCTGAGGTCTGACATACTCCGCTAGTTTCTGAATTTGTGGAGCTGAGGTCTCACATACTCCGCTAGTTTCTGAATTTGTGGAGCTGAGGTCTCACATACTCCGCTAGTTTCTGAATTTGTGGAGCTGAGGTCTCACATACTCCGCTAGTTTCTGAATTTGTGGAGCTGAGGTCTCACATACTCCGCTAGTTTCTGAATTTGTGGAGCTGAGGTCTCACATACTCCGCTAGTTTCTGAATTTGTGGAGCTGAGGTCTCACATACTCCGCTAGTTTCTGAATTTGTGGAGCTGAGGTCTCACATACTCCGCTAGTTTCTGAATTTGTGGAGCTGAGGTCTCACATACTCCGCTAGTTTCTGAATTTGTGGAGCTGAGGTCTCACATACTCCGCTAGTTTCTGAATTTGTGGAGCTGAGGTCTCACATACTCCGCTAGTTTCTGAATGTGTGGAGCCGAGGTCTCACATACTCCGCTAGTTTCTGAATTTGTGGAGCTGAGGTCTCACATACTCCGCTAGTTTCTGAATGTGTGGAGCTGAGGTCTCACATACTCCGCTAGTTTCTGAATTTGTGGAGCTGAGGTCTGACATACTCCGCTAGTTTCTGAATTTGTGGAGCTGAGGTCTGACATACTCCGCTAGTTTCTGAATTTGTGGAGCTGAGGTCTCACATACTCCGCTAGTTTCTGAATTTGTGGAGCTGAGGTCTGACATACTCCGCTAGTTTCTGAATTTGTGGAGCTGAGGTCTCACATACTCCGCTAGTTTCTGAATTTGTGGAGCTGAGGTCTCACATACTCCGCTAGTTTCTGAATTTGTGGAGCTGAGGTCTCACATACTCCGCTAGTTTCTGAATTTGCGGAGCTGAGGTCTCACATACTCCGCTAGTTTCTGAATTTGTGGAGCTGAGGTCTCACATACTCCGCTAGTTTCTGAATTTGTGGAGCTGAGGTCTCACATACTCCGCTAGTTTCTGAATTTGTGGAGCTGAGGTCTGACATACTCCGCTAGTTTCTGAATTTGTGGAGCTGAGGTCTGACATACTCCGCTAGTTTCTGAATTTGTGGAGCTGAGGTCTGACATACTCCGCTAGTTTCTGAATTTGTGGAGCTGAGGTCTCACATACTCCGCTAGTTTCTGAATTTGTGGAGCTGAGGTCTGACATACTCCACTAGTTTCTGAATTTGTGGAGCTGAGGTCTGACATACTCCGCTAGTTTCTGAATTTGTGGAGCTGAGGTCTGACATACTCCGCTAGTTTCTGAATTTGTGGAGCTGAGGTCTCACATACTCCGCTAGTTTCTGAATTTGTGGAGCTGAGGTCTCACATACTCCGCTAGTTTCTGAATTTGTGGAGCTGAGGTCTCACATACTCCGCTAGTTTCTGAATTTGTGGAGCTGAGGTCTCACATACTCCGCTAGTTTCTGAATTTGTGGAGCTGAGGTCTGACATACTCCGCTAGTTTCTAAATTTGTGGAGCTGAGGTCTGACATACTCCGCTAGTTTCTGAATTTGTGGAGCTGAGGTCTCACATACTCCGCTAGTTTCTGAATTTGTGGAGCTGAGGTCTCACATACTCCGCTAGTTTCTGAATTTGTGGAGCTGAGGTCTCACATACTCCGCTAGTTTCTGAATTTGTGGAGCTGAGGTCTGACATACTCCGCTAGTTTCTGAATTTGTGGAGCTGAGGTCTCACATACTCCGCTAGTTTCTGAATTTGTGGAGCTGAGGTCTGACATACTCCGCTAGTTTCTAAATTTGTGGAGCTGAGGTCTGACATACTCCGCTAGTTTCTGAATTTGTGGAGCTGAGGTCTCACATACTCCGCTAGTTTCTGAATTTGTGGAGCTGAGGTCTCACATACTCCGCTAGTTTCTGAATTTGTGGAGCTGAGGTCTCACATACTCCGCTAGTTTCTGAATTTGTGGAGCTGAGGTCTGACATACTCCGCTAGTTTCTGAATTTGTGGAGCTGAGGTCTCACATACTCCGCTAGTTTCTGAATTTGTGGAGCTGAGGTCTGACATACTCCGCTAGTTTCTGAATTTGTGGAGCTGGAGGAGAACTCTGCAAAACAATTCCCAAGGATGGTGTTGAGCATATGCCGGGTCAGGAGGACAGTACTACACCAACTTTACTCCAATAGATGTGAGCCCTTTTGGGGGCATAGCAACCTAAAAATCAAAGCCTCAGACTAGATCAAGTTCAGCCTTTCAGAGGATTCATAACCAACTTCTATAGACATCTCCAGTGTCCTGGAATGACATGTAAATAGGCGGACTTTACTACCATCCATCTCCAGTGTCCTGGAATGACATGTAAATAGGCTGGCTTTACTACCATCCATCTCCGGTGACTTGAATGATGTGTAAATAGGCTGGCTTTACTACCATCCATCTCCAGTGTCCTGGAATGACATGTAAATAGGCTGGCTTTACTACCATCCATCTCCAGTGTCCTGGAATGATATGTACATAGGCTGGCTTTACTACCATCCATCTCCAGTGTCCTGGAATGACATGTAAATAGGCTGGCTTTACTACCATCCATCTCCGGTGACTTGAATGATGTGTAAATAGGCTGGCTTTACTACCATCCATCTCCGGTGACTTGAATGACATGTAAATAGGCTGGCTTTACTACCATATATCTCCGGTGACTTGAATGATGTGTAAATAGGCTGGCTTTACTACCATCCATCTCCAATGTCCTGGAATGATATGTAAATAGGCTGGCTTTACTACCATCCATCTCCAGTGTCCTGGAATGACATGTAAATAGGCTGGCTTTACTACCATCCATCTCCAGTGTCCTGGAATGATATGTACATAGGCTGGCTTTACTACCATCCATCTCCAGTGTCCTGGAATGACATGTAAATAGGCTGGCTTTACTACCATCCACCTCCGGTGACTTGAATGACATGTAAATAGGCTGGCTTTACTACCATCCATCTCCGGTGACTTGAATGACATGTAAATAGGCTGGCTTTACTACCATCCACCTCCAGTGACTTGAATGATGTGTAAATAGGCTGGCTTTACTACCATCCACCTCCGGTGACTTGAATGATGTGTACATAGGTAGACTTTACTACCAACAATATTAATACAAATCCTTGGTAAATTGCATCATTGATTCATTATGGAAGCTGGCTGTATTAAACAAGGACCCTATTGTCTAAAGCCTACTCTGATTTCACATGCTAGACACCACTTTACCCCCCCCCCCCCCCCTTCCCCAAACTCCAGAGTGCATGCATTCTTCGTACCTCTCCCCTGCCTCAACATCAGTTCTGAACACTAACTTTACAGCTCAGGGGTCAACCACCGTCGTAACAAATAGGCACAAGACAATTTTCAGAATGCCATCAGAATTGCTTGAGAAGGAAAGGTGACGAAGAAGGTAACTGCTCATCCAAACCTCAATTGCCGTGGCTTAGAACAGTGGTTCTCACCCGGTGGGGAGGGCTTAGAATATATGAAGGCCTAACGTTTGACACTAGCGGGCATGCTGGTGTAATCGACTGAGGTTGCGATGAATATGTCACGAGAGCGATTGAGCAAGGGCTCATCGCCAGCAAAGTGAGTAAAAGACTCGCCCCATACTCCTCCATGCACCCAGGTCTATCAAATGTGATCGTTCGAGCATATCACAGAATCAAGACAGGTCCCTGCTTGGTGACGATTTCTGGTTTTCTTTAATACTTAACTCCCTTATAGACAGTGATAGTGAGTTCATTCCACACACAAGTCAGTTTGTCTTCATTGTTGATTTCTCGTTTAGAAAACACTGGCAAACTATTGATCGTAAAATTGCTTAGAAAATCAAACTTGGGGTTGATTGCAACGTCCAGTAAAGGAAATGCAACATTTGTTCTAAAGTTTTGCAAAAGTAATAAAGTAAAGAACACTTTTACACTGAGTAGAAAAATTGGACATAGACAATCAAAAATATTTTTGGGCACATTAAGAGAAGAGATAAACTGGAGAACTTTGTGACAACTGGCAATATTGAGGTGCAACGATGTAAATAGATATATTGCTTGACCTAACCGTGTGTTGCCGGGACCCATAAGGGAAGCAAAGAATAGCAACACTGCAGCCTACCACGCATGTCGTAAGAGGCGACTAAGGAGGCTTGATGGTTCCGTCGCCCTGCTACTGAGTGAGTGCGTGGCGCAACACTGTGAGCTGTGAGTTTCGTGTGAATTGCTTTTGAATCTGCCCAAGGGTTTTTGGAACGTGACTGCATGTTCGGAGCGATGGCACATGGCTATGTTCCAGAGTTAACCGGTTTTTGCCTTATGCAGAAATGCGTGGCTGCTGGGCTTCTGGTTGACTGCCACTGCCATCGACAATGAACTGTATTTTCGTGGACTGTGTGGGTGAACATCTAGGAAACATACAGATGGGAAAATGACTGCCGATTCCATCAGAGATGAACTGGGTGTTTCGTGGGGGACTATTGTTTTGACATTCTGGCGGCGGCATTATGCACAGTGTATCTGTGCGGGCTGTTGTTTATCGAGACTCCTGTCTTTTCCACTTTTCACATTGCGCAGTGGGGAGCATTTTGTGTGATATTCACTGGCACAGGAACGGAGCATAATGGGGATGACCCGTTGCTGTGAAGTTGGAACTGCAACTAACTAACTAATATTGCTTGACCACATGGCATGATGCAGAAAAGAACATGGAGCTGATCCACCACTCACACACTTATCAGCAACACAAACAATGATGAATACATAAACTGTGTGGACGCAGTAAAATTGTCTGACTGGACGTCATTGGTCCGTTTTCTGACAGCTTCCTTCAGACTACGACTGTGGTTTTTTTTTTCCCTGGGTATCATCGACAGGCAGTTTATCATACTATGGAGACAGATTGCGCCAGGTGGGCTAGAACCCGGTGCAATGAAGTCACTTTTCTCGCCTTTAATCCTGTAGCACATGAACACTTCCGGAGTGAAAACTTTCACTAAAACATCACGATCTTAACTCTTTCTCTGCCAAGCGCCCTTACATCGCCATATTTGACCGACGGTGATGGCCGTGGGCCCTTTAATTGCCACATTATAAACGGTGGTTTATTTGATACATTTCTGCTACCTTCCACAATTTTAAGTGATGTTAAATAAAAATTCACACACCCGGAACATTTCCCTTTCGGCATTGTAAGATCAAGTGTTTTCATCCATTGATTTTTGTGTGTTTTTTTTTAAGTTTTAAACTAGTGTTAATTAGTTTGTTTTGGTTTTTCACAAATACCAATGCCCTCGAGTATGCGGCCTCGTAGACTGACATCAGATCAAGCTAGATTGTTGTTTGGAAAGGTTTTAGACAATAGTGATTCCGATTTGAACGAAGATTCAGATAGTAGTTTTAGTAGTGATTCAGCACGTGGTGATAGAGAAACCTACAATGACAGTGAAAGTTCATCATCAGCTGAGGTCTCTGACAATGAATGTCAGGATGTCACAATTACTACTCAGCGCAAAGGAAAGCAAACAGTACAAAATAAGAATAAAACTGGAGGTAAAAACTTGATTTTACAAGTTTCTGTAGAACATGATGCACCTCTCCCATCATCATTAACAGCATCAACATGGCAAAATGTGTCAGAAAGGGAAACAAAACTGAAGTTTGAGTTTCGTCCTCGAAGGTTTCACGCCAACCCTGTACTTTATCAACTTCAAACACCTACGGATTTTCTCAAAGTGTTTTTTGATGATGATATAGTGGATTGTTATTGATTAAAAGCATAAATAAATATGCATAAAAGATGTTGACGCAGAACACTCCTAAAAGAAAACATTCTCG
The DNA here is from genome assembly GCA_963921405.1 of Cepaea hortensis. Taxonomy (NCBI): domain Eukaryota; kingdom Metazoa; phylum Mollusca; class Gastropoda; order Stylommatophora; family Helicidae; genus Cepaea; species Cepaea hortensis. The sequence continues at coordinate 22,672 of CAWUFQ010000321.1, read as the reverse complement.
TCTGCTAACCTGGACCCCATTCACGAATCACGCATGGCTAAAGTTTACGTCTGTTATTATTTCTATGGGGCTCGATCCAAGACCATGGATCTAGGACTAATGGAGTACTGCTGCACATTAATATACTCCTTGGTATGCCATTATGTTTCCCAGGAAACGATTTGAATCTATTTATCACACCATGCTTCACGTATGTGAACCAGACGCAGCAGGTGCAACTAAAATTGATCCTCTTGTTGACATGACTCTGAAGAAATTCCAGGAAGCATTTTACCCATTTAGAAATGTGTCCATTGATGAAATGATTATTTGGTGGAAGGGCAGATTTCAGCACAGACAATACAATGCAACAAAGCCTCACAAGTACCACATCAAAACATTTGGCCTTAGTGATTCTGCGACTGGCTACATAGTGAATTAAAAAATTTACTATGGAAGAAATACCGAATACAATCCTGATTTAGATCCCACAACTGCTCATGCAGTGAAAGTGTTTGCCACACTACTGAATGTTCTCGGAGCTGGCCGTCACATCTGTGCTGACAAGATTCTACACTTCGAAAGCTCTGATTGATTAAATGCATTCCAACATTTTCAATTATACAGGGACACTGAATATCAACCAAGTAGGCTTTCCTCCAGAGTTGAAGTGTTTGCAACTTCAGCTTCAAGAGATGAAGTGGTTTATTGAAGGAGATAGAATATTGTGTGTGGCATGGAGAGATAAAAAAGCTAAAAAAACCATACATTGTTGTCTCTACCAAGTCTGTAGTTGGAACTGTTGAGAGCGGAATGAGGAAACCGTTCAACAAGCCAAAGATGATCCATAAATATAACATGGCGATGAATGGCTCCAACAGAATGGACCAAATGGTTTGATATTACAATATCCATGATAGGAAAACCATGGAAGATCTACTACTGGATCTTTGAAATTGCACAGATCAATGCACACATCCTACATTCCATATGCCAAACAGAGAAAGGAGGAAAGAAGCTTTTGTTTGCTCTGGCTGCACTAATAGATCACACTTGTACCCCAAAGTTTGCTTTGCAGCCTATCACAAATAGACTGCCATATATTGTAAATATTAATTGTAAATAAATGTAAATCTGCCACGTGTTTTCCTGATTTTTTTCTGAAAAAGACATGCTTCAGAATCTGCGGCAGAACTTCTTTTCGGATGATTGGTTAGGAGCAATTGTGGTTATAGTTTGGAAAAGTGGTGTTTGTTCAGTAAATTCAACAGGATTAGCAGCTGATGAGGATAACAAAGCCCCTTGGTAAGTGCAATTTTTAAATAATTGTTACCTCTTTTTTCAAATTATTTTACAAATTATATTATTATTTTTATTATATTTCTAACCTATAACAATAGTACCAATACTAACATGTTCCTTGTGCAACCCCTTTTATTTTGATATATAATACAACATATCTGCTACAATTTTAACCATTTTCATAACATTATTGTGACACACGCCTACTTTCAATTATCTGCCAAGAATTTTCTAATAAATTTTGCATGAAAAAGACATGGTTCAGAATATGCAGCAAAACTTCTTTTTGGGTAGTTTTAATGAGTAATTCTGTTTATATTGTTGAAGACAAGTGGTGTTTGTTTCATTATTCAGTAAATTCAACAGGATTAGCAGTAAAAGAGTATAGAAAACACCTTGATAAGTGCAAATTTTAAATAATTTTTACCTATTTAAATTTCAATTGTTATTATTAAACCTCTCATTATTGTCATATTTGTTACCTATCAATTAATTATTAACACTGTCATGTTCCTTGTGCAGTCCTCTTTAATTTGATATATAATACAATATATCTGCTACCATTTTAAAATCATTATTGTAACATACCCCTACTTCCAATTTTCTGCCGTGAATTTCTGTTTGGTCAGAACCCAAATTTTGTTTGTCACGGAAGGAATTAATGAGTTGCCATTGGCGGATCAGCAATGTGGACAAACTCCTAGAAGAAAAATAAAAATTAACATTGTAAACTGATTAGAAAAAATTGGACGTAGACTGTCAAAATGTGTTGGTCACATTATGAGAAGAAATAAATTGGAGAACTAGGTGTCAACTGGCAAGATCGAGGGGGAAAGAACAAGGGGAAGGCAGAGAAGTAAATACCTGGATGGCTTGGCCAGGTGGTATAGTCAAGACAAGAACACTGAGCTGATCCACGAAGCAACAGTGGAAGAATTACGTCAAGGGCATTTGACTGAACTAAAATAGAAAGTGAAATGTATACAAGAGACAGCATTGCAGATATAGAATTTGATTTAGACATTTCAGGCGAACGAAAGCAGAAGAAGAAATTAGTTACCAGCCATTTTTTAAAATCCATTAGCCAAACTCACTAACATCTATACCAGGTCGCCAAATGGAAATTTCAATACAAACTGCTTGAAATAGAATTGTGTCCTGTATTTTAAGACCAGCTAAATTGTCCCCAGCAGTCAATAGCCAATCACCCAGCAGGGTTGCAAACTACTGATTATTTTGTGAATAGATGCCTGGACTGAAACAAGAGACTGTTCACGATTGCCTATCTGTCATAGTCAGGACTTATTGATTTTGGCATGACATGCCAGCTTCACGCAGAAGTATTTCTGCTGAGCTTTCTATGTCCTGGCCAGTCGTCCGCTTTACAGCAGGCACTTGCAACTTTTACCATTTCAAGCAGTTATTTTACCACTTTCTCTTCCAGATAGTTGTTACTTTAACTCTTTCTTTATCAGACAGTTGTTAATTTAACTCTTTCTTTACCGGACAGTTATTTAACTCTTTCTTTATCGGCAGTTCTTACTTAACTCTTTCTTTATCAGGCAGTTGTTACTGTAACTCTTTCTTTATCAAAACAGTTGTTACTTTAACTTTTTCTTTATCAGGCAGTTGTTACAGCTCTTTCTTTATCAGGTAGTTACTTTTAACTTTTTCTTTATCAAAACAGTTGTTTCTGTAACTCTTTCTTTACCAGACAGTTGTTACTTTAATAGCCTAACTCTTTCTCTGCCGGGCAGTTGTTACTTTAACTCTTTTTTATCAGGGAGTTGTTACTTTAACTCTTTCTTTATCAGGGAGTTGTTACTTTAACTCTTTCTTTATCAGGAAGTTGTTACTTTAACTCTTTCTTTATCAGGAAGTTGTTACTTTAACTCTTTTTTTATCAGGCAGTTGTTACTTTAACTTTCTTTATCATGTAGTTGTTACTTTACCTCTTTCTTTATCAGGCAGTTGTTACTTTAACTCTTTCTTTATCAAGCAGTGGTTACTTTTAACTCTTTCTTTATCAAAACAGTTGTTACTTTAACTCCTTCTTTATCAGGCAGTTACTTTAACTCTTTCTTTATCAAAACAGTTGTTAACTCTTTCTTTACCAAAACAGTTACTGTAACTCTTTCTTTATCAAAACAGTTGTTACTTTAGCTCTTTCTTTATCAGACAGTTGTTACTTTAACTCTTTCTTTATCAGGCAGTAACTTTAACTCTTTCTCTGCTAGGCAGTTGTTCCGTTAACTTGTTCCATTCCAGACAGTTGTTACTTCAACTCTTTCTTTGCGAGACAGCTGTTACTTTAACTCTTTCTTTGCGAGACAGCTGTCACTTTAACTCTTTCTTTACCAACTGTTACGACTTAATATATCCTAGGCTGTGACATAACAAGGTGGGATAGCCATTCACACCCACACAATGTTTTCCCCTTGAAAATTATTCAGTACCCACTCATTCACCACCACGCTTGACAGCAAAAGTGGAAGATGATGAGTTTATAAATGTTTCATATTACTCAGCCATACATAAATGCTGATGGAATAGCTAACCTCTAATTTGGTGCTCAATTCCCCACATCTCATGTTGTCATGGCCAAGGTGTCCTTAATGTCCACCATTGTGCTGGTCAGTTCCTGATGGCATTAATCAGAATACATTTCACATCTGTCAGCACCAATTATCTTTCATGGAAATGAGAGAATATTAAAATTGTGCTGAAACTATGGCTCTGTGATATGATAGTGCCACCACATTATGTATCAATCTATCATGTGCCATGCCGGAAAGTGTGGGCGGTCATGCCTCGCCATTTCACTCGATCACCAGCGTCGTGGATCAGCTCAGTGTTCTTGTCTTGTCCATGCCATCCAGGTATTTCCCTCTCGGTCTTCCTCTTGGTCTGTTCCCTTCAATCTTGCCAGTTGTCACTAAGTTCTCCAATCCATTTCTTCTCATAACATATCCAGAAAATTTTGACTGTCTACGTCTAATTTCTCTAATCAATTTACGATTGTCATTTGTCTCCTGTAGTACTTGGTCATTGGTTTTTCTATCTGTCCATGGTATTCTTTGCATTTTCCTCAGAAACCACATTTCTGCAGCCATCAGATGTTTTTCAGCTTGACGGCACATTGTCCAACTTTCACATCCATACAAAAGAGCAGGCTCTAAGTATCCCCTCAACACTCTTGTTTCTCGTTTCAATTGACATCTTTTTATTGGTCAGAATGTTTTTCATCTTGCTAAAGGCTACTTTCGCCATGGCGATTCTTGTTCTAATCTCTTCAAGGCATCTCCCATCAGATGTTATGACTGTTCCAAGATAATTGTACCGATTCACTTGTTGAAGAATATTTCCATTTACTTGTATATTACATTGTGGCGCTTCTTACTTCATAGTGACAACCATAACCTGAGTCTTTTTACAATTTAATTCTAACCCCAGCTGCTCACTGTGTACAACAACGGCGTCTACTAAATGTTGCAGGTCCTGCTCATTGTCTGCAATCAATACTGTATCATCTGCATATCTAATGTTATTGATGTTTCGTCCTCCAATGCTGATTCCATTTATATCTTCTAAATTTCTGAAAATATTTTCACTGTATAGGGAAAAAGATCTGGAGACATTACACATCCCTGCCTAACACCTCTCTTAATAGGTTGATATTGTCCCACTTCATTATCAATCCTGATGGCAGCTTCTTGTTTCCAATATATGTTTTTTTATAAGTCTAAGATCTTTTCCATCAATCTGTAGATCCTCAAGCACCCTTATCATGTTGACATGTTTTATGTGACTCTATCAAAAGCCTTTGTGTAATCAATAAAGCAAAGGTGTACATCTGTGTTTACTTCTATAGAACGTTCAATTACTGTTCGCAGCATATACACAGCATTTACTGTACCCTTTCCTTCTACAAACCCACATTGTTCTTCCCCTATTTCAGGTTGTATTTTCTTCTTCTCTTTGCATGATAATTCGTAGCAACATCTTTGTAATGTGACTCAGTATACTAATTGTTCGATGTTGATCACATTCCAAGGCTCCTGATTTCTTTGGGATTGCAATAAATACAGAGCTACATAATTCAGGAGGTATATCTCCAGTATCATATGTGTTCAGCAGTCTGGTGACTTGCTCTAGTCCAAATTCTTCTAAAGCTTTAATCATTTCTGTTGTGATGTTATCTGCACCGGGGGCCTTGCCAGCTTTCATATGCTTAAGAACATTTTGAACCTTCATCTCCAAAATTGGCGGTCCTTCATTATTAAATCTAATATCATACTGTTCGTCTCTGTTATCATCATAAAGGTTTTTCACATAATCTGTCCATACATGTGAATCTGATCTTTTTCTATTAGGATTTTGCCATCTTTAGTTTGTAGACAGCCTGTTGATGTACTTGTTCTTTATAATTCTTTTGTACACTAATTTGGTATTTTGACTGTTGTGTTGGTTTTCAATGTCTAAGCACTTTCCTCAAGCCATGCTTCTTTTGCCTCCTTACATAATATTCTGATTTGTCTGTGAATTTCTTCATATTTGGCAGAATTATTTTTGTTGAGTCTTCTTGTTTCCATGAAGTGTAAAATTTCTTCAGTCATCCATTTCTTACGACCCACCTTCTTTAATTTTGGAATAGTTGTTTCTGCAGCCAAACTGATTGAATTCTTCAACATTTCCCATTGATCATCCACATCCTGGAATAATGTCTCTAGATCAGACAATATATAAAATCTGTTCTGTACTTCTATGTTGAATGTTTTGTATTTCCTTGTCATTACTCAATATACACAAATCATATTTAGTGTTTCCTGTTATATTACTGGACTTTTTTTTTTTCAACTTTATCCTCAGTGTTCCTGTAAGTAGTATGTGGTCACTATAACAATCAGCACTGGGAACTGTTTTTGCTATTGTTAATGCATTTCTATATCTTCTGCTAATCAGAATGTAGTCAATCTGTTTTCTGATCCTGCTATCAGGACTCCTCCATGCCCATAATCTTCTAGTGTGTTGCTTAAACCAGGTGTTTCCTGTTCTTTTTTGCCCACTCTACGAGTCTGTATCCTCTTATTCTCTCACCTAAACCATAGTTTCCTACTGTGTATCTATCACCTTGATTTCCTACTTTTGCATTGAAGTCCCCAGCAGACTGTCATTTTAAAATTCCTCTACACTATCTTCACTGGACTCTTCTGTTGGGGCATATACTTGAATAACATTTATGCTAAAAAGTCTGCCACTCAATTTAACTAGCAGTGTCCCACAAGGCCCAATATCCTTGAGCAGATTTTGTTTTCCGGTCCAAAATAACAAACAAATAACATAATGTAACCAAGACAATATTAAACTGACACAAATAAACAAACTATTTAATTTCACTGGAATTTATTATCAAAATTAGGCAAACACACAAACAAGAAACGCATGTTTAAAACAAAAAAAATGCTTTCAAACTTTCAGACAGAATGTAAAGGTGTTGATATGGCAGTGTCAGGGCTTATGTTAACCTTCCTTAACATCTACACTAGGTATCTCTGGCACACAAAGGGAGGTGCATCAACAATTTCAGCGGTGGCAACAACTGTCCAAAACGGCACATTTTGCACACTACACAGACAGCAAAAGTCATGGCAATTCACTACAATGTGTGGCCAATCAGCAGCCAAGTCCTGGAGAGCTCAGGAGCATGCTGGGAATGAGTGTGTTGCTCCACAAACAATGTTCATGGATTTAGAAACAGAAGCAATCAAGAATTATATTTCCAGCAACACTTCTCCTCCTCTAATATTTTCTTCTTCCAACATGTGGATAATTGTGAAAGTATGAAGAAACAGGTACATTTTCTGATGAATTCATTAACACACGAAGCTTCAGCCACCTAATGAACATTTTCACTTCTATTACACAAGTGCCATTTGTTCTCACACACAAATTGCAAACACAGAACTTTTCTGACACACACAGACTTGAACTATCACTATCAGATCATTCTGGAAAATCAAATGAGCGAAGACAATGACAGGACAAATCTCTATATAGTACATTTTCTGTTCTGACCCAAATATAATTAACTTGAATCTTTAAAAAAGTTGAATAAAAACATATAAAACAGAGGAAACAAGCACAAGTGAAAGAGCGATGATTCGGCCCATTTCAAGAGTCTCCCTTTAATGAAGACATTCCCGCCCTCATGATCTCGTCCACAAGTAGAAGGTTGGTGGCTATAACCGTGCTGTCATTGGATAAAATATTTCAATTGTTATTAAAAGCAAGATCCATACATTTCACTTATTTGTTACATATAACACAATATTAAGGGTAAAGAGCATCATACTATCCTAGTGGTGGGTCCTCACTGCTTTGTCATGTCCCAAATTACAGTTCTGATCCAAGGGTGAAATAACCCGCTTTCAAAACTATAACCTGGGTAACACAGCTTGACCCTAACAACTGGGTTATACTCATTTCACCCAGCAGGACTAAAGCTGAATTATACTCATTTAACCCGGCAAGACTGTTTAAAAAGTTAGTTGCATATCCTTTATAGGACTTTGCAGTCAACCCCAACATTTTTTTTGCTGTTTGTGATCTCTTGGCAAGTTTACGTTCAGTAGTTTGCACCCAGATCACCTGCAGCTGTTTCGAACGTGGTATGAGAGATCACGAACTGCACCTGTAACCCCTTCTTCAAAAGCTGAATTAACCCTGTTCCCAACATCAAACACTTAACAGCTGGATTATATCCTTTGTACATCCTCAAACATGTTTCATCTGTCACTGGATCTTCAACTAGCATTCGTTCACAGACCCTTACAGTGTTTGCTTTATCCATTGTGAGCGTCCCAACCACTGGCACTCTAGTTGCTAATCAGTCTACTCGAATCCTGTATGATCAGGACAGTATATCCACACCTCTAAACTAGAAGCTTGGTACCCAATTGTGCCCAAACAGTCAATTTTGAACTTTACACAACAAGAGACAGAATCAAACACTAAAGATTGCTCTGATAATTTTTTAACCATATTTATATCCCAATGCTGCCATGGTAGCCTCCACCTCCATTCCCACACTTGAGATTGTACGCATGCAGGCTTCATGTACTCTGTGAAACCCCATCTGAAGAAATAAATACAATCTGTGGAGGTCACATACCCAACCTAGGCCTGATCTAAGCCAGTCACTTTGTGCCTCCTCACAGATGTGAAGTGAATACGGTACCTGGGACATCCCACTGATGTGAGCTTGGGGAGGGGAAGGAGAGCTCTGCAACAGACCCTCATGGCGATGATGGTTTGGTGCTGGGTCAGGACAAGTCCCTCCACAAATCTCTCTCTGGTGGATGCAAGCCCCTTTTAGATCGACCCAAGTGTCCATGCATCAGAGTGTCACTCATAGAAGATTCCCAACCAACCAAACCAACCAGGAATCTTAACTCACTGCAGAGAAACCAATTCATAAACTAACCAATTGTTTTCTATATTCCCAAATTATGGGCACTTGTTCTTTATTATTCCATTATTACGCTCTCACAAATAAAAGGTTGTCAGTCACAGTGAGACGGGGTAATTAAGAGTGTAAAATGTAACCTGTGCTATTGTATGCATGTGAATCATGAACAATGAGTGGACAGGATAAGACAAATGACAGTGGAAAGATAGTTTTTGAGGACAATGGAACACATGCCATCAGCAGATAGATAGATACCTGTGCTATTGTATGCATGTGAATCATGAACAATGAGTGGACAGGATAAGACAAATGACAGTGGAAAGATAGTTTTTAGTTTTTGAGGACAATGGAACACATGCCATCAGCAGATAGAAGAACAAAATAAAAACGTTCAAGAGATGAGATTGGCTGGAGAGAATGGATTTGACTGCTGCCTTCTTCAAATATGTTCAGGTTGACATCTGAAGGTGTTTGAATAAGAGAAAGAAGATAAACCTGGAACCATAAAATGTGCTGTCCTCAAGTTGGATGCACCAACAGTAAAGCACATGTTTCACTGTCAACCACCAACAACAACCCTTTCAGGACAAACAAAGTAGAGTTAGAACAAGACTTACCATGAATGCAGCAGTTGTCGTTTTACATTAAAGTTGTCCAGGATACCTTCATTGACGGGGAGAATTGCCTCACCTGCAAAAAAAATATGCAAAACAATGTATCCCCTTAGTGTATTTAAACACATATGCCACAAAACATATGTGGCATATTTCTCTACACGCTGCAGTTAGACATAATATGAAGTCAATCAATGAATAATACTTCAGCTGAAACAATTAAAACATGCAGTCACAGGTATTGTGTGAACATGGAGACTGTTATTCCCACGGTAATTAACACAAAGTCTTTCTGTTCGCACAAAACTGGCTGGAAATGCATAATCGCTAAGGCCTCATATTTCTAAGCAATCGTTTATTGTAACGACAATACACTTCTATACCAACTAGGTAAACCAACTATTGTTACACGAACAACATTTTAAAGCCAACAAGATGCTCATCCACCAAATCTTAATACAATCTGTACATTAATGTGTAGCCTCACTGAGTATATTGAGCTTCCTGTTCATCACAGGCTTCACCTTTGAGATCAGTTGTATGCAACCCACACAATGAGAGGGTCGATTCCCCTTAGAATAAGATCAACAGCCCTCAAGACACAATGCATTGCCTTTCCCATGACAAGGGTCTTGGTACTGACTTTACATCAATTTTAACTAAGAACAATGTGTTCCACACATAGAACCAACCCTGGAAAAGACATGCAGTGCTGCACTTTTTACTGTTTTCCTAGAGGGTAGGCCAGTTTTACACTGGCACTAATTTTGATGGATGAGGCATCGACTGTTCAGATAGCATTTGGATGAGGCATCGACTGTTCAGATAGCAATAGCAAACTAAGGAAAGTCAAATTGCCTAAAACTCAACAAAAGCAAGATATCAGACCTGGTCTGTGAAGTGGCAATTTAACAGTAACAGTAAACAGATTGCAGCAAAACACCCTGTTAATTAATTAAGCTTCCTCTTATAGTCCATGCCATATGGCGTAGGTGATCATGTGTGTCCAGTCTGCTGTCCCTTGTACTACCAACTATTTTTTATACTGACGTTCCTCCATGCCATAATGTCAGCAGTGAAATCAATACAATACATGGGACAGTGAGGAGCATTTTCTGTGATATTCACTGGCATAGAGAGCATTATGGGGTCACCCTTTGCCATGAAGTTGGAACAGCGACTAACAAATGAATAATAAACTTAGTGCCACAGCAAATAATTGTCAATTAACTCACCGGTTTTGATATCCAGACCGACAGCCTGGTCAGCACTGACGTACTCCTGCTGAAGTTTCACGATAGCCTCCTGGGGGTCGAGGCCGGAGTTCTGAGCCAGCACTTTTACAATTATCAACAGGGCTTCTGCAAAAGCTTGAACTCCTGTGGATCAGACATTGTATATACATTTAACAAATCAGTGAGAGTATAGGAAAATTGAAATACGATTCAATGAAGAAACCAACAAGGCTGGCAACAGAAACACATCTTTCAATAAACAAACCAACAAGGCTGGCAACAGAAGCACATCTTTCATTTTGTCTACCCACAGGTGTTTCTCCCCACCTGGCACCAAAGCAAAATCTCCACTGGGACTGTGTTGAGGCTCTCTTCTTTCCCTATCCAAACTCAAAAGCGCATGCAAGACCAGTACTGGAACTTCACATCTATAACAGATGGGGTGCTGAGTGGTCTCGAGGTATGCTGTCTGTCTCGAGTGCTGGGGGTCCCGGGTTCAAGCCCCGGATTTTTTTCACGTGGACGTATAGTAACAAAATTTTCCCTGGCCTCTGGATAGTAAGAATGGACACCTGTGTGTATTGCTGCGCACATTAAAAATCCCTTGGCAGTTGGAAATCAAAAAGAGTAGCCTAACAGCGCTGCCCGGACAAAATTCTGAGTTAAAATGTACCGGACTCAGGCTTCAGTTATGAGTAGAACGGAGCATTTATGGGTTACACCGTGTGCTGTGATGTTGATCCGTCGACTAAACTACAGTCTATAACAGATGGTGGCAGGCACAAAGCACACACAAGGGGCCAATGGTACGGCTAGTTTCATGACAGATACAGCTGTTAGTATGCCAACTTTTATGACTTAATACATCCTAGGCTATGAGATAATAAGATGGGATAGCCATTCACACCCACACAATCTTTTCTCCCCTGATAATTATTCTGTACCCGTTTTACGAGGTCTGGCCGGCCCCAGAAGTGCACGACAGAATGCTAACACTGCTGAGAATTGAACTTGAGCAAGTGCACTAACCACTATGCTAATGTGGTTAAAATAGGAGAGAGTTGAGATAGGCAAGCTGTTCTTATTGGCACCCACACAAGAAAATAGAAATGTCTATCCTGAACATTTCCACATGATTAAACATACTCTAAAACAAATCTTCCTTTTCTTAACTTCTCTATAGGAGGAGAAAACAGTTTTATCTTAAATCTTCTACAGGAGAAAGCAAGAATACAATGCAGATTTTATTTCAGACAAGTATTTTCTTAATAAAGTCTACCAAAAAAACAACAACTAGATTACATGTTTTTCCTTCACGAAATCTACAGCATAAAACAGAAGAGGCTGATATATTTTTTTACCCCAAGATGAAAAAACAGATGACAGAAGCACGACCTGAAGACAAGTCTCAGGCAAGAAAGAACCTGAACTGGGGATACCAACAAACATGCACTCGGAGATGAGTCTTACCTAATCTTGCTCGGCCTTTCACAGTGTCCTTGAACTTCATCAGCTCCTGGTAGGCGGCAATCTCAAACGCACCAGCACCCGGCAGAACACAATCTGGCAGAAAATAAATCTTGTAATGATCAGACTGGACTCATCCAATTAGATATCTTGTAATGATCAGACTGGACTCATCCAATTAGATATCTTGTAATGATCAGACTGGACTCATCCAATTAGATATCTTGTAATGATCAGACTGGACTCATCCAATTAGATATCTTGTAATGATCAGACTGGACTCATCCAATTAGATATCTTGTAATGATCAGACTGGACTCATCCAATTAGATATCTTGTAATGATCAGACTGGACTCATCCAATTAGATATCTTGTAATGATCAGACTGGTCTCATCCAATTAGTATCTTGTAATGATCAGACTGGTCTCATCCAATTAGATATCTTGTAATGATCAGACTGGTCTCATCCAATTAGATATCTTGTAATGATCAGACTGGTCTCATCCAATTAGATATCTTGTAATGATCAGACTGGTCTCATCCAATTAGATATCTTGTAATGATCAGACTGGACTCATCCAATTAGATATCTTGTAATGATCAGACTGGTCTCATCCAATTAGATATCTTGTAATGATCAGACTGGACTCATCCAATTAGATATCTTGTAATGATCAGACTGGACTCATCCAATTAGATATCTTGTAATGATCAGACTGGACTCATCCAATTAGATATCTTGTAATGATCAGACTGGACTCATCCAATTAGATATCTTGTAATGATCAGACTGGACTCATCCAATTAGATTTCTTGTAATGATCAGACTGGACTCATCCAATTAGATATCTTGTAATGATCAGACTGGTCTCATCCAATTAGATATCTTGTAATGATCAGACTGGTCTCATCCAATTAGATATCTTGTAATGATCAGACTGGACTAATCCAATTAGATATCTTGTAATGATCAGACTGGACTAATCCAATTAGATATCTTGTAATGATCAGACTGGACTCATCCAATTAGATATCTTGTAATGATCAGACTGGACTAATCCAATTAGATATCTTGTAATGATCAGACTGGACTAATCCAATTAGATATCTTGTAATGATCAGACTGGACTCATCCAATTAGATATCTTGTAATGATCAGACTGGACTAATCCAATTAGATATCTTGTAATGATCAGACTGGACTAATCCAATTAGATATCTTGTAATGATCAGACTGGACTCATCCAATTAGATATCTTGTAATGATCAGACTGGACTAATCCAATTAGATATCTTGTAATGATCAGACTGGACTCATCCAATTAGATATCTTGTAATGATCAGACTGGACTAATCCAATTAGATATCTTGTAATGATCAGACTGGACTAATCCAATTAGATATCTTGTAATGATCAGACTGGACTCATCCAATTAGATATCTTGTAATGATCAGACTGGACTCATCCAATTAGATATCTTGTAATGATCAGACTGGACTCATCCAATTAGATATCTTGTAATGATCAGACTGGACTAATCCAATTAGATATCTTGTAATGATCAGACTGGACTCATCCAATTAGATATCTTGTAATGATCAGACTGGACTCATCCAATTAGATATCTTGTAATGATCAGACTGGTCTCATCCAATTAGATATCTTGTAATGATCAGACTGGTCTCATCCAATTAGATATCTTGTAATGATCAGACTGGACTCATCCAATTAGATATCTTGTAATGATCAGACTGGTCTCATCCAATTAGATATCTTGTAATGATCAGACTGGACTCATCCAATTAGATATCTTGTAATGATCAGACTGGACTCATCCAATTAGATATCTTGTAATGATCAGACTGGACTCATCCAATTAGATATCTTGTAATGATCAGACTGGACTCATCCAATTAGATATCTTGTAATGATCAGACTGGACTCATCCAATTAGATTTCTTGTAATGATCAGACTGGACTCATCCAATTAGATATCTTGTAATGATCAGACTGGTCTCATCCAATTAGATATCTTGTAATGATCAGACTGGTCTCATCCAATTAGATATCTTGTAATGATCAGACTGGACTAATCCAATTAGATATCTTGTAATGATCAGACTGGACTAATCCAATTAGATATCTTGTAATGATCAGACTGGACTCATCCAATTAGATATCTTGTAATGATCAGACTGGACTAATCCAATTAGATATCTTGTAATGATCAGACTGGACTAATCCAATTAGATATCTTGTAATGATCAGACTGGACTCATCCAATTAGATATCTTGTAATGATCAGACTGGACTAATCCAATTAGATATCTTGTAATGATCAGACTGGACTAATCCAATTAGATATCTTGTAATGATCAGACTGGACTCATCCAATTAGATATCTTGTAATGATCAGACTGGACTAATCCAATTAGATATCTTGTAATGATCAGACTGGACTCATCCAATTAGATATCTTGTAATGATCAGACTGGACTAATCCAATTAGATATCTTGTAATGATCAGACTGGACTAATCCAATTAGATATCTTGTAATGATCAGACTGGACTCATCCAATTAGATATCTTGTAATGATCAGACTGGACTCATCCAATTAGATATCTTGTAATGATCAGACTGGACTCATCCAATTAGATATCTTGTAATGATCAGACTGGACTAATCCAATTAGATATCTTGTAATGATCAGACTGGACTCATCCAATTAGATATCTTGTAATGATCAGACTGGACTCATCCAATTAGATATCTTGTAATGATCAGACTGGACTCATCCAATTAGATATCTTGTAATGATCAGCCTGGACTCATCCAATTAGATATGTTGAAATTATTAGACTGGACTCATCCAATTAGATATGTTGAAATTATTAGACTGGACTCATCCAATTAGATATCTTGTAATGATCAGACTGGACTCATCCAATTAGATATCTTGTAATGATCAGACTGGTCTCATCCAATTAGATATCTTGTAATGATCAGACTGGACTCATCCAATTAGATATCTTGTAATGATCAGACTGGACTCATCCAATTAGATATCTTGTAATGATCAGACTGGACTCATCCAATTAGATATCTTGTAATGATCAGACTGGACTCATCCAATTAGATATCTTGTAATGATCAGACCGGACTCATCCAATTAGATATCTTGTAATGATCAGACTGGACTCATCCAATTAGATATCTTGTAATGATCAGACTGGACTCATCCAATTAGATATCTTGTAATGATCAGACTGGTCTCATCCAATTAGATATCTTGTAATGATCAGACTGGTCTCATCCAATTAGATATCTTGTAATGATCAGACTGGTCTCATCCAATTAGATATCTTGTAATGATCAGACTGGTCTCATCCAATTAGATATCTTGTAATGATCAGACTGGACTAATCCAATTAGATATCTTGTAATGATCAGACTGGACTCATCCAATTAGATATCTTGTAATGATCAGACTGGACTCATCCAATTAGATATCTTGTAATGATCAGACTGGACTAATCCAATTAGATATCTTGTAATGATCAGACTGGACTCATCCAATTAGATATCTTGTAATGATCAGACTGGTCTCATCCAATTAGATATCTTGTAATGATCAGACTGGACTAATCCAATTAGATATCTTGTAATGATCAGACTGGACTCATCCAATTAGATATCTTGTAATGATCAGACTGGACTCATCCAATTAGATATCTTGTAATGATCAGACTGGACTAATCCAATTAGATATCTTGTAATGATCAGACTGGACTCATCCAATTAGATATCTTGTAATGATCAGACTGGACTCATCCAATTAGATATCTTGTAATGATCAGACTGGACTCATCCAATTAGATATGTTGAAATTATTAGACTGGACTCATCCAATTAGATATCTTGTAATGATCAGACTGGACTCATCCAATTAGATATCTTGTAATGATCAGACTGGTCTCATCCAATTAGATATCTTGTAATGATCAGACTGGACTCATCCAATTAGATATCTTGTAATGATCAGACTGGTCTCATCCAATTAGATATCTTGTAATGATCAGACTGGTCTCATCCAATTAGATATCTTGTAATGATCAGACTGGTCTCATCCAATTAGATATCTTGTAATGATCAGACTGGACTCATCCAATTAGATATCTTGTAATGATCAGACTGGTCTCATCCAATTAGATATCTTGTAATGATCAGACTGGACTCATCCAATTAGATATCTTGTAATGATCAGACTGGACTCATCCAATTAGATATCTTGTAATGATCAGACTGGACTCATCCAATTAGATATCTTGTAATGATCAGACTGGACTCATCCAATTAGATATCTTGTAATGATCAGACTGGACTCATCCAATTAGATTTCTTGTAATGATCAGACTGGACTCATCCAATTAGATATCTTGTAATGATCAGACTGGTCTCATCCAATTAGATATCTTGTAATGATCAGACTGGTCTCATCCAATTAGATATCTTGTAATGATCAGACTGGACTAATCCAATTAGATATCTTGTAATGATCAGACTGGACTAATCCAATTAGATATCTTGTAATGATCAGACTGGACTCATCCAATTAGATATCTTGTAATGATCAGACTGGACTAATCCAATTAGATATCTTGTAATGATCAGACTGGACTAATCCAATTAGATATCTTGTAATGATCAGACTGGACTCATCCAATTAGATATCTTGTAATGATCAGACTGGACTAATCCAATTAGATATCTTGTAATGATCAGACTGGACTAATCCAATTAGATATCTTGTAATGATCAGACTGGACTCATCCAATTAGATATCTTGTAATGATCAGACTGGACTAATCCAATTAGATATCTTGTAATGATCAGACTGGACTCATCCAATTAGATATCTTGTAATGATCAGACTGGACTAATCCAATTAGATATCTTGTAATGATCAGACTGGACTAATCCAATTAGATATCTTGTAATGATCAGACTGGACTCATCCAATTAGATATCTTGTAATGATCAGACTGGACTCATCCAATTAGATATCTTGTAATGATCAGACTGGACTCATCCAATTAGATATCTTGTAATGATCAGACTGGACTAATCCAATTAGATATCTTGTAATGATCAGACTGGACTCATCCAATTAGATATCTTGTAATGATCAGACTGGACTCATCCAATTAGATATCTTGTAATGATCAGACTGGACTCATCCAATTAGATATCTTGTAATGATCAGCCTGGACTCATCCAATTAGATATGTTGAAATTATTAGACTGGACTCATCCAATTAGATATCTTGTAATGATCAGACTGGACTCATCCAATTAGATATCTTGTAATGATCAGACTGGTCTCATCCAATTAGATATCTTGTAATGATCAGACTGGACTCATCCAATTAGATATCTTGTAATGATCAGACTGGACTCATCCAATTAGATATCTTGTAATGATCAGACTGGACTCATCCAATTAGATATCTTGTAATGATCAGACTGGTCTCATCCAATTAGATATCTTGTAATGATCAGACTGGTCTCATCCAATTAGATATCTTGTAATGATCAGACTGGTCTCATCCAATTAGATATCTTGTAATGATCAGACTGGTCTCATCCAATTAGATATCTTGTAATGATCAGACTGGACTAATCCAATTAGATATCTTGTAATGATCAGACTGGACTCATCCAATTAGATATCTTGTAATGATCAGACTGGACTCATCCAATTAGATATCTTGTAATGATCAGACTGGACTAATCCAATTAGATATCTTGTAATGATCAGACTGGACTCATCCAATTAGATATCTTGTAATGATCAGACTGGTCTCATCCAATTAGATATCTTGTAATGATCAGACTGGACTAATCCAATTAGATATCTTGTAATGATCAGACTGGACTCATCCAATTAGATATCTTGTAATGATCAGACTGGACTCATCCAATTAGATATCTTGTAATGATCAGACTGGACTCATCCAATTAGATATCTTGTAATGATCAGACTAGACTCATCCAATTAGATATCTTGTAATGATCAGACTGGACTCATCCAATTAGATATCTTGTAATGATCAGACTGGACTCATCCAATTAGATATCTTGTAATGATCAGACTGGACTCATCCAATTAGATATCTTGTAATGATCAGACTGGTCTCATCCAATTAGATATCTTGTAATGATCAGACTGGTCTCATCCAATTAGATATCTTGTAATGATCAGACTGGTCTCATCCAATTAGATATCTTGTAATGATCAGACTGGTCTCATCCAATTAGATATCTTGTAATGATCAGACTGGTCTCATCCAATTAGATATCTTGTAATGATCAGACTGGACTCATCCAATTAGATATCTTGTAATGATCAGACTGGTCTCATCCAATTAGATATCTTGTAATGATCAGACTGGACTCATCCAATTAGATATCTTGTAATGATCAGACTGGACTCATCCAATTAGATATCTTGTAATGATCAGACTGGACTCATCCAATTAGATATCTTGTAATGATCAGACTGGACTCATCCAATTAGATATCTTGTAATGATCAGACTGGACTCATCCAATTAGATTTCTTGTAATGATCAGACTGGACTCATCCAATTAGATATCTTGTAATGATCAGACTGGTCTCATCCAATTAGATATCTTGTAATGATCAGACTGGTCTCATCCAATTAGATATCTTGTAATGATCAGACTGGACTAATCCAATTAGATATCTTGTAATGATCAGACTGGACTAATCCAATTAGATATCTTGTAATGATCAGACTGGACTCATCCAATTAGATATCTTGTAATGATCAGACTGGACTAATCCAATTAGATATCTTGTAATGATCAGACTGGACTAATCCAATTAGATATCTTGTAATGATCAGACTGGACTCATCCAATTAGATATCTTGTAATGATCAGACTGGACTAATCCAATTAGATATCTTGTAATGATCAGACTGGACTAATCCAATTAGATATCTTGTAATGATCAGACTGGACTCATCCAATTAGATATCTTGTAATGATCAGACTGGACTCATCCAATTAGATATCTTGTAATGATCAGACTGGACTCATCCAATTAGATATCTTGTAATGATCAGACTGGACTCATCCAATTAGATATCTTGTAATGATCAGACTGGACTCATCCAATTAGATATCTTGTAATGATCAGACTGGTCTCATCCAATTAGATATCTTGTAATGATCAGACTGGTCTCATCCAATTAGATATCTTGTAATGATCAGACTGGTCTCATCCAATTAGATATCTTGTAATGATCAGACTGGACTCATCCAATTAGATATCTTGTAATGATCAGACTGGTCTCATCCAATTAGATATCTTGTAATGATCAGACTGGACTCATCCAATTAGATATCTTGTAATGATCAGACTGGACTCATCCAATTAGATATCTTGTAATGATCAGACTGGACTCATCCAATTAGATATCTTGTAATGATCAGACTGGACTCATCCAATTAGATATCTTGTAATGATCAGACTGGACTCATCCAATTAGATTTCTTGTAATGATCAGACTGGACTCATCCAATTAGATATCTTGTAATGATCAGACTGGTCTCATCCAATTAGATATCTTGTAATGATCAGACTGGTCTCATCCAATTAGATATCTTGTAATGATCAGACTGGACTAATCCAATTAGATATCTTGTAATGATCAGACTGGACTAATCCAATTAGATATCTTGTAATGATCAGACTGGACTCATCCAATTAGATATCTTGTAATGATCAGACTGGACTAATCCAATTAGATATCTTGTAATGATCAGACTGGACTAATCCAATTAGATATCTTGTAATGATCAGACTGGACTCATCCAATTAGATATCTTGTAATGATCAGACTGGACTAATCCAATTAGATATCTTGTAATGATCAGACTGGACTAATCCAATTAGATATCTTGTAATGATCAGACTGGACTCATCCAATTAGATATCTTGTAATGATCAGACTGGACTAATCCAATTAGATATCTTGTAATGATCAGACTGGACTCATCCAATTAGATATCTTGTAATGATCAGACTGGACTAATCCAATTAGATATCTTGTAATGATCAGACTGGACTAATCCAATTAGATATCTTGTAATGATCAGACTGGACTCATCCAATTAGATATCTTGTAATGATCAGACTGGACTCATCCAATTAGATATCTTGTAATGATCAGACTGGACTCATCCAATTAGATATCTTGTAATGATCAGACTGGACTAATCCAATTAGATATCTTGTAATGATCAGACTGGACTCATCCAATTAGATATCTTGTAATGATCAGACTGGACTCATCCAATTAGATATCTTGTAATGATCAGACTGGACTCATCCAATTAGATATCTTGTAATGATCAGCCTGGACTCATCCAATTAGATATGTTGAAATTATTAGACTGGACTCATCCAATTAGATATGTTGAAATTATTAGACTGGACTCATCCAATTAGATATCTTGTAATGATCAGACTGGACTCATCCAATTAGATATCTTGTAATGATCAGACTGGTCTCATCCAATTAGATATCTTGTAATGATCAGACTGGACTCATCCAATTAGATATCTTGTAATGATCAGACTGGACTCATCCAATTAGATATCTTGTAATGATCAGACTGGACTCATCCAATTAGATATCTTGTAATGATCAGACTGGACTCATCCAATTAGATATCTTGTAATGATCAGACCGGACTCATCCAATTAGATATCTTGTAATGATCAGACTGGACTCATCCAATTAGATATCTTGTAATGATCAGACTGGACTCATCCAATTAGATATCTTGTAATGATCAGACTGGTCTCATCCAATTAGATATCTTGTAATGATCAGACTGGTCTCATCCAATTAGATATCTTGTAATGATCAGACTGGTCTCATCCAATTAGATATCTTGTAATGATCAGACTGGTCTCATCCAATTAGATATCTTGTAATGATCAGACTGGACTAATCCAATTAGATATCTTGTAATGATCAGACTGGACTCATCCAATTAGATATCTTGTAATGATCAGACTGGACTCATCCAATTAGATATCTTGTAATGATCAGACTGGACTAATCCAATTAGATATCTTGTAATGATCAGACTGGACTCATCCAATTAGATATCTTGTAATGATCAGACTGGTCTCATCCAATTAGATATCTTGTAATGATCAGACTGGACTAATCCAATTAGATATCTTGTAATGATCAGACTGGACTCATCCAATTAGATATCTTGTAATGATCAGACTGGACTCATCCAATTAGATATCTTGTAATGATCAGACTGGACTAATCCAATTAGATATCTTGTAATGATCAGACTGGACTCATCCAATTAGATATCTTGTAATGATCAGACTGGACTCATCCAATTAGATATCTTGTAATGATCAGACTGGACTCATCCAATTAGATATGTTGAAATTATTAGACTGGACTCATCCAATTAGATATCTTGTAATGATCAGACTGGACTCATCCAATTAGATATCTTGTAATGATCAGACTGGTCTCATCCAATTAGATATCTTGTAATGATCAGACTGGACTCATCCAATTAGATATCTTGTAATGATCAGACTGGTCTCATCCAATTAGATATCTTGTAATGATCAGACTGGTCTCATCCAATTAGATATCTTGTAATGATCAGACTGGTCTCATCCAATTAGATATCTTGTAATGATCAGACTGGACTCATCCAATTAGATATCTTGTAATGATCAGACTGGTCTCATCCAATTAGATATCTTGTAATGATCAGACTGGACTCATCCAATTAGATATCTTGTAATGATCAGACTGGACTCATCCAATTAGATATCTTGTAATGATCAGACTGGACTCATCCAATTAGATATCTTGTAATGATCAGACTGGACTCATCCAATTAGATATCTTGTAATGATCAGACTGGACTCATCCAATTAGATTTCTTGTAATGATCAGACTGGACTCATCCAATTAGATATCTTGTAATGATCAGACTGGTCTCATCCAATTAGATATCTTGTAATGATCAGACTGGTCTCATCCAATTAGATATCTTGTAATGATCAGACTGGACTAATCCAATTAGATATCTTGTAATGATCAGACTGGACTAATCCAATTAGATATCTTGTAATGATCAGACTGGACTCATCCAATTAGATATCTTGTAATGATCAGACTGGACTAATCCAATTAGATATCTTGTAATGATCAGACTGGACTAATCCAATTAGATATCTTGTAATGATCAGACTGGACTCATCCAATTAGATATCTTGTAATGATCAGACTGGACTAATCCAATTAGATATCTTGTAATGATCAGACTGGACTAATCCAATTAGATATCTTGTAATGATCAGACTGGACTCATCCAATTAGATATCTTGTAATGATCAGACTGGACTAATCCAATTAGATATCTTGTAATGATCAGACTGGACTCATCCAATTAGATATCTTGTAATGATCAGACTGGACTAATCCAATTAGATATCTTGTAATGATCAGACTGGACTAAT